>QXEO01000532.1:324839-626755 GCA_007115705.1 Dactylis glomerata
AGTTAAGAAGAAGCTATTCTCTTTATCACTGAAAGGCAGAGCTGAGGAATGGTATAAAACACTGAAGGATGGTCGATCTATTGACTGGGAGGAAATTGTACCTCTCTTTTATTCTAAATTCTATCCTTCTAGTGAGGTTTATAAAGATAGGAATTACATTTATAATTTTCATCCTCATGAGGGAGAAAGCATTGCCCAAGCGTGGGGAAGATTGAAGTTACTAATGCACAAATGTCCTATTCATGATCTTCCCCGTAATATTGTTATTAATAATTATTATGCAAGGCTTTCAGGATATTACAAGGACTATCTAGATGCATGCTTTGATGGGTCTTTCACAAGCAAGGATGTCGACACCAAGTGGGGTCTGCTTGAAACAATTCAAAACAATATTGAAGGTTGGGATAGAGACAAAGGTAAAGGATCAGGTATGAATTACGAGTTTGATTGCATTAAGTCTTTCGCTGAAACTGTTGATTTTTAAGAGCTTAGTTCTAAGTATGGTCTTGATCCTCAAATTATGATTGATTGTTTTAAAACCTTTCCTTCCCATATTAATGTTCCTAAAGGAAATGGGGACGTGTATCATGAACCTTTTAAGGACACTTGCATAGAAAATGAAATTGTTGTTGATGATTGCAATAAACATGCTCGAACTTCTGAAATTCCTATTTCTTATAAGCATGTTAATTTTTGTGGAGTACATAGACCTTGTGAACAGAGTCACAACAAGGAAGATTATTGTGTCCACCACGCAAATGAAGAAACCCGAGTGTGGTCCAGGGCTCTAGATGAGCTTGGTAAAGAGGTTTGTAAGCTTTATCCTTTTCTTTGTAAACATTGCGATGACATAGGTCATTTTAGTTTCCAATGCTCAAGCCCTAATAATTACTCTTCTGGTACCACAAGCTTGTATTGTGCTGACAAGATTACTCTCAATTAGCATGATGAGCGTACTTTGTTTTTGGGGTGTGAAGAGATATCTAGAAAGATTTCTTTGGTTGATATGAATGATGCTGATATTAATAGCACCCTTCGTGGTTGTCGTCTCTATTGTGTTAAAGATTGCTCGCAAATACTTACATACAAAACCTTATAAAACATGATGTTTTGCCAAGCTATGACAGGACTGATAGATGTTTCTATCTTATTAATAGAGAGGAGGAATCCTCCAAAATTTCTTCTGTTGTTTCTGTCAGTAAACCAGATGATATGGAGAAGATGCCTTTCCCTCCTAAAGATTATGTGGAGAAGATGCATTTCCCTCCTAAAGGATATGTGGAGAAGATGCCCTTCAAGTCTCTCCCTCCTAAAGGAGAGAGTAAGAAGAGTATGAAGAAGAAGAAGAAGAGTAAAAGGCGAGAGGACACGGTATCTTCCCCTAAGCATTATGATCCTCTTATAGATTATGATAATCCTGATTGGGATAATGTTCCGATGCCTGCTACCTATGTTAGTGATCATGATTGGGAAAATCACTCTACTTTTGATATTGAAAATCTTTTTGGTACCAATTCTAAGGTTAATAATTGTTGTACCATTAGTACTATCCATGTTCCTTCTTATGATGATATGTTTGATGAGTATGCTTTGCGAAATAGCTTTTCTCTAGCTTGTGATGATACTAAGCCTCTAGTTTATGATGGTTACAATGATGAGTATAATATTTTCAGTTCACCTACTTTTGTGGAGAAAAATAGTTATGATTACAATATGCCTCCTATTTTTGATGATTATGGTGATGAGAATAATTATTCTGTTGAATCTGCTCCTGCTACGATTGTTCATGTGGGGAGTATTAATTCTTTCATGCATGTGGCTCATGATAGAGATGCTTTATGTGATAGTTATATTGTTAATTCTATTCATGATGCTACTGAAAGTTATTATGAGAGAGGGAAACATGGTTTGATGGATCTCAACAATATTGAGTTTCCCCTCTTTATGTTGCAATTCTTGAAGTTGTACTTGTTTTGCCTTCCTATGCTTTTTGCTTTGCGCTTTCATGATTTGTCTCTTTACAAGATTATTTTTCATAGGAAGTGGTTCAGATTTAAATGTCTTTCACATCTACTTTTTGATGCTCTCTATTGCTTCAAGTTCTTATATGGTGCCCACATGAGCATCTTTGCAAATTACTGCGCCTAGCTCAAACGCGTTAAAGAAAACCACTCTTGGGAGATAACCCAATGTTTTACTTTCAGTTATTTTTCTTTTATTTGAGTCTTGGAAGTTATTACTACTGTAATAACCTCTCCGTATCATTTTTATTTCGTTGTTGCGCCAAGAGAAGCCTCTAATTTGAGTGAGGTAAGATTTGGGAAAGTTGCTGTCCTAAAACAGATTTCGGTGCTGCACCATAAAAATTCGTGAAAATTCTCAGAATATCTTTTTGACCTGCGATTTCTTGTGAATATGCCCCAGGTTATTTCCAAACTTTAATTAGTTTAACACTTTTTTATTTGAGCAACAGAAGGTCCTCTAAAAAATCGACCTTTGTCAGCTGTTCTGTTTTGACAGATTTCTGCCACTATTTGTGTTTGCCTCTCGATCGCTTTCTTTTTGAGTTCTTTTGATTATGGAACTTTTGGGGAAGTTGCTAAAGTAGTATATGCTTTATATGTGGTGGTTTTGAGTTGAAATCTGAACCGAAAGGGGTTGATTCACTATTATGTTTATGCTAACGTTGCTAATAGAATTGTGTTAAGTTTTGTATGAAGGAAGTTTTCAAGTGTATGGATTGGAGAATGATGAGATAAGATGAAGAATGGACAAAAGCTCAAGCTTGGGGATGCCCATGCAACCCCCAAGAAATATCCAAGAGGTACAAGCATCAAAGCTTGGGGATGCCCCGAGGCACCCCTTCTTCATCGGCAAAAATCAGGTCACCTTTCAAGACACTATATTTTTATTGCTTCATGCATTATGCATTTTTCTTGGAGCGTCTGTTGTTTTTGCTTTCAGTTTTATTTTTCTTTGCTTGCTGCAATAAATGGTTAGATCACATCATGTTTCTTTTGGAGGAGGTGAATTCGCTTTTCATTTGCCAAGAACACTCTAGTTTTCACTCTTATCGTTCAATGAGTGTTCTCTTTTTCTGCTACTGCGTTTAGCTTGCATTTTTTGCCTTGATTTTTGTTCAGATCTTGTTTTATCTTTGCATCAAGGTGTATTTGGACCTTTGGTATATGTTGGTTTTCCTCAAAAGAGTTTCCTTAAAAAGGTTTGAATGGTGTTGGAAAAGAGAAAAAGTTTCATGCAAAAAAGTGGTACAAAAAGGAGCTTGTTTAGACTGCAGCCTAGGCTTTTGCATGCCGTGCTTGATGTCTTTTTGATAGTATGCTTAGTGGTTTTGCTGTTGCATGACTTGTCTCAAATGACTGAGATTGCTTAATGAGCCTTTTAAAAAATCATGCATTGTTTTTATTATATGGAAGCATTTATTTGGTTTTCTCCTTTGATGCTTTATTTGGGTTGACTTGGCACATGCTTACACATGTTGACTACAAAATAAGTCGCTTATAGCCTCTATGATCATTTGGTTTTTGACTTGTGATACCACTTTATGCTTCTTTCAATGATGTTTTGTCGCTTTGCATGATTATGGCCGTTATTGCTCTCTTAGTTGGTCGCTCCCAGTCTTTTGCTAGCTCTCACTTTGTACTGAGTATGAGCTCTACTCGTGCATCCAACTCCCAAAAACCAAGTTATGCCAATGTGTCCACTATAAATTCCTATGCATGGTATTTGCAAGCCATTCCAAGTAAATTTTCATGTGCTACCTTTCAAAAAACCTTCAAAACACTTCTCGTTTTGTGACACTGTTTTCAGCTCATGGGGACGTAGTGGTCGGATTTGCTATCTTCCATATTGTCTCATTCCAAAAAGAAAAAAAAAAAGAAAAAAAGAAAGAAAAAAGGCACTCCTCCATGGTATGTGAATGTTGGTGGGCACCCGATGGAATCGGTTAGCCATGGTTTGAGAAAGGAAAAAAGGTGGGGAGGAGTGCCAAGCTTTATAAAAAAGCACAAAAGTGCCAATCTCTCTCTCAAAAACTTGCTTCATTTTTGTATGGAAGATAGTAAGAACCCCATTGCCAGTCGTTGACAAAGACAACCACCTCTCAAAACCAATTTCTATCTCTCTGTTTTACAAATGAAAAGCTCTAGCACATGTTAAATCACTGCTTCCCTCTGCGAATGGCCTTTCTTTTACTTTTATGTTGAGTCTCCATCTTCTATCTTTATGCACCGTCTAAGAGAGCATAGTTGTCATTCTTAGTATAATGTGCATTGTACCAAAGTTATTATTGATTGATTCATGATTATGGTTTTGCTTGTTCTTAAATTACTTGTATCTAGTCACCCTCTTAAACTTGAAGGTGTCCTATGCATTTATATTTTGCTCTCCATGAAGGACAAGCTGAAAACCATTTGTATGTTTTTCCATATGATTTGAACACATGTTTGACTTTCATTGTTTCATTTTCATGATCTTTTGTTTGTGTTCTTTTTCATGTTATAACATGGTTGCTAAGTTTTTTCTATCAAGATTATATCTTTCATGCCCATGTTTTAAGTTCTTTGATCCCAGCACTCAATGCTTACTTCGATGATCAAGATTGTGTTGGTGCATGTCGCCTCCAAAAATTATTCTTTTGTTATCACTTACCTACTCGAGGACGAGCAGGAGTTAAGCTTGGGGATGCTGATACGTCTCAAACGTATCTACAATTTTTGATGCTCCATGCTTGTTTTTACACCATTTGCCTTGTGTTTCGTTACACTTTGTGGCATTTTTATGTGATTTCCGAAACTAACCTATTGACAAGATGCCACAGTGCCAGTTCCCTGTTTTCTGCTGTTTTTGTGTTTCAGAAATGCTACACGGGAAATATTCTCGGAATTGGACGAAACAAGTTCCAGAACCCCTATTTTTCCCGAAAGAGGACCGAAGACCGAACGAGAGTCGGAGGGGGGCCAGAGGGCAGGCACACCATGAGGGGGCGTGCCCCCCCTCCTGGCCGCACCCAGGGGTGGTGAGGCCCCCCTGGTGGCCCTCTGACGCCGCCTCTCCGCCTATTTAAAGCCTTCCGAAGACCAAACCCTAAAACAATTGGCATTTTTCCCATAACAATTCCGCAGCGCCGCCGCCGTCGAAGACAAATTTTGGGGGACAGAAGTCTCTGTTCCGGAACCCTGCCGGGACGGGGAAGTACCCCGGAGCCATCTCCATCGGTCTCCATCGCCGTCTCCATCGACCTCACCGCCATCTCCATCAACCTTGATGTCTCCTATGATGAGGAGGGAGTAGTTCTCCCCCGGGGCTGAGGGCTCTACCGGTAGCTATGTGGTTCACCTCTCTCTCCCATGATGTGATCTTTATGTGATCGTGAGCTTTGTATCTAGTTGATTTGGTAGATGTTATTATTCAGATATTATGCTACTCCTATGCTTTATTATTGTACTCTCCGGAGATACCTCGTATCATGGTGTAAAGGTGACTAGTGTGTGAATCATGTGTATCTTTTTGGTTAATGTCTCTATGAAATGTTGGTGTTTGTTGGAACCATCTAGTGCATTCATGGTGATAGTGTGGGACAATCTAGTTTGGGTACATACGGACTTTGAGGAGTGCTTCGCAGCCCTACGCATGATTAGTGTATGTTTTCCATTGGAGAATTATTTTGAGTTGCATATTGATGATAGTATCTATTGGTTCAATTATGTTATATTTGTTGGGAGTGTGTCCACTGGTGAAAGTATGATCCCTAGGCCTTGTTTCCAAGCTTTGCACACCGTTTACTTCCTGTTTTGTTACATGTTTGCTTGCTGCCATTTTTATTTCAGATTGTGTTTACTACTTATAATCATCACAACTACTTGTATTTCACTATCTCTTCGCCGAACTAGTGCACCTATACATCTGACAAGTGTATTGGGTGTGTTGGGGACACAAGGGACTTTCTGTATCGTAATTGCAGGGTTGCTTGACAGGGATAGCTTTGACCTCTTCCTCCCTAAGTTCGATAAACCTTGGGTGATCTACTTAAGGGAAACTTGCTGCTGCTCTACAAACCTCTGCACTTGGAGGCCCAACACTGTCTACAAGAACAGACGCGTGCGTAGACATCAGCTATCTTGGCCGAGTAGATACTAGTGGCTCCAAGAGGGGGTATTTATGCTCGATAGTTGGGTTCATGCCTCTATTTAATCTGGGAGAGTGACAGAAACCTCTAAGGTTGTAGATGTGTTGTTGCCACTAGGGAGAAAACAACATTCTTATGTCCAAGGGCATATGCTTTGTTTACATTACACACTTTGCTTAATGCAGTTATCTATTGTTCACAACCTAATACTTGTGGGGTTCTCAGATTGATTCCCCGCGAGTGGATTATTAGTCAGAGATGCAGTTGGATGGCGGTCTATGTATTTTGTTGTAATGCCCAGAGTAAATCTCATAGTGATCCTCTCAACATATGCATGTTATCTTTATTCTATCAATTGCCCAACTGTAATTTGTTTACCCAGCATGTGTTATTTATCTTATGGAGAGACACCACAAGTGAACTGTGGACCGCGGTCCTATTTCCTTTATATTGCTATAACATGTTTACTTTACTTGCACTATTTACTTTACTTGCATATTACTATTGCTTTCCACTCGATACGCTCATTCCTTTGTTTACAGCAAACTGGTGAGACTGACAACCTTATCGTAAGTTGGGAACAAAGTACTTGGTTGTGTTGTGTGCAGGTTCTGCGTTGCAGCTGGCAAAGCAAAGCACTAGATGAGGCGCCTTATAAATTGTCCAGAGCTATCGCGAAACTAGCAAGCATCACCTTCTTGAGTTTGGCTTTTTCCTGGATATGATTAAACCTTGGTTTCTTACTGAGGGAAAATTTGCTACTGTGCTCTTCATACCTTCCTCTTGGGGTTCCCAACTGGACAGTGGAATTACATCAACACCATGCCGCATCACACTAATTTTCTGGCGCCGTTGCCGGGGAAAAAGAAGACTTCTGCAAGGGGAGTTTCACATGCACATCCTTTACTTTGTTTAAGTTTTGCTTTACTTTATTTTTACTTGTTTTGGTTTATCAAAAACACACAAAAATTAGTATCCTATATAGTTGTTTTTACTTGTCTGCTTTTAGTTTTGCTAGAATGGCTACTCCTGAGAACACCAAGTTGTGTGATTTTACTAGCACTAATAATAGTGATTTTATCTGCACTCCTATTGCGCCACCTGCTCCTGCTGCAAATTTTTATGAGATTAAGCCTGCTTTGTTGAACCTTGTTATGAAAGAGCAATTTTTTGGTGCTAGTACTGATGATGCTGCAGCTCATCTCAACAATTTTGTTGAGCTATGTGAGATGCAGAAATATAAGGATGTAGAGAGTGATATTATTAAGCTTAAGTTGTTTCCTTTTTCTTTGAGAGGAAAAGCTAAGGATTGGTTGTTGTCTTTGCCTAAAAATAGTATTGATTCATGGGCTAAGTGTAAGGATACTTTTATTGGAAGATACTATCCTCCTGCTAAGATTATAGCTTTGCGTAACAATATTATGAAGTTTAGTCAGTTTGATAATGAACATGTTGCTCAGGCTTGGGAAAGAATGAAATCTATGATAAAGAATTGCCCCACTCATGGACTAACTACTTGGATGATTGTCCAAACTTTTTATGCAGGACTGAATTTTTCTTCAAGGAACCTATTGGATTCAGCTGCTGGAGGCACTTTTATGTCCCTTACCTTGGGCGCCGCAACAAAGCTTCTCGACAATATGATGGTAAATTACTCTGAATGGCACACCGAGAGAGCTCCACAAGGTAAGAAGGTAAATTCTGTTGAGGAAACCTCTTCCTCGAGTGATAAGATTGATGCTATAATGCTTATGCTTTCTAATGATAGAACTCATGCTGATCCTAATAATGTTCCTTTGGTCTCTTTGGTTGCTCAAGAAGAGCATGTTGATGTAAACTTCATTAGAAATAATAATTTTAACAACAATGCTTATAGGAACAATTTTGCTAGTAACAATTATAGGCCATATCCTTCTACCAATGGTAATGGTTATGGTAACTCTTATGGTAATTCCTCCAACAACACTAGGGCCGCGCCCTCTGAGCTTGAAGTCATGCTCAAGGACTTCATTGGTAAGCAAACTGCTTTTAACAGGTCTGTTGAGGAAAAGTTAGGCAAAATTGATATTCTTGCTTCTAAAGTTGATAGCCTTGCTCATGATGTTGAACTTCTAAAATTAAAAGTGTTGCCTAATTATGTGAAAGAGAACAATACTTTTGCCACTACTAATGCTATCCAAGTTAGAATTGATGAAAATGTTAGGATGCTAGCAGAATTGCATGCCAGGTGGGAAAGAGAAGATGAGATGGCTAGAAAGATGAAGGTATGTACCATTACTACCTCTAATGATGTTGTTCCAAATGCTAGCAATCCTCTTACTTTGATTGGTGTAGAGAAAACTCCCACTCCTTGTGTTAAAAAGCCTAAAACTGCCAAAACTTTTTCTCAAAAGAGTGCTGAAATTTTTTGGAGTGTAGGAGATGATAGCTCTATTTCCTTTAATGATTTTGATGTTGATGGCTGCAATATATCTGAAGTTATTTTGTTCTTGCAAAAGCTTGCTTTGACCCCTAATGCTAGTTCTTTAAATGTTGCTTTTACTAAGCATATTACCAATGCTCTTATGAAAATTAGGGATGAAAAGTTGAAGCAAAAAGCTTCTATTCCCAAGAAGTTAGAAGATGGTTGGGAACCCATCATTGATATGCATGTTAATGGTTTTGATTGCCATGCTTTATGTGATCTAGGTGCTAGTATTTCTATTATGCCTAGAAAGATTTATGATATGCTTGATTTACCACCGCTTGAAAAGTGTTATTATGATGTTCCTATTGCTGATGTTGCTAAGAAGAAACCTTTGGGAAGGATAAATGATGTTCTTGTTATGGTTAACAACCGTTGATTTTCTTGTTATGGATGTTGAATACAATGCTTCATGTCCTATTATTTTGGGAAGACCCTTTCTTCAAACTGTAGGTGCCATCATTGATATGAGGGAAGGCACCATCAAAAATCAATTCCCAATCAAGAAAGGTATGGAACACTTCCCTAGAAAGAGGAAGAAATTACTTTTTACCTCTATTCTTAGAGCAAATTATGAGCATGATGCTTCATCACTTGATATTACTTGATTCGCACTTTCTGCGCCTAGCTCAAAGGCGTTAAAGAAAAGCACTCTTGGGAGATAACCCATTGTTTTACTTTCAGTTCTTTTTCCTTTATTTGAGTCTTAGAAGTTATTACTACTATAATAACCTCTCCTTATCATTTTTATTTCGTTTTTGTTCCAAGAGAAGCCTCTAATTTGTGTGAGGTAAGATTTGGGGATGTTGCTATCCTGAAACAGATTTCGGTGCTGCACCGTAAACATTCGTAAAAATTCTCTGTATATCTTTTCGACCTGCGATTTCTTGCGCATATGCCCCAGGTTATATCAAAACTTTTATTAGTTTAATACTTTTTGATTCGAGCAACAGAAAACCCTCTAAAAATTCGACCTTTGTCAGCTATTCTGTTTTGACAGATTTCTGCCAATATTTGTGTTTGCCGCTCGATCGCTTTCTTTTTTAGTTCTTTCGATCACAAAACTTTTGGGGAAGTTGCTACAGTAGTATATGCTTTATATGTGGTGGTTTTGAGTTGAAACCTGATGCAAAAGGGTTGATTCAATGTTATGCTTACACTAATATTGCTAATAGAATTGTGTTGAGTTTTGTATGAAGGAAGTTTTCAAGTGTAGGGATTGGAGAATGATGAGATGAGTTGAAGTATGGACAAAAGCTCAAGCTTGGGGATGCCCACGCACCCCAAGAAATATCCAAGAGGTACAAGCGTCAAAGCTTGGGGATGCCCCCGAGGCACCCCTTCTTCATCGGTAGAAATCAGGTCACCTTTCAACACACTATATTTTTATTGCTTCATGCACTATGCGTTTTTCTTGGAGCGTCAGTTGTTTTAGTTTTCAGTTTTGTTTAGTTTTGTTTGCTCCAATAAATGGTTGGACCCCAACAAATTTCTTTTGGAGAAGTTGCCTTGCTTTTCATTTGCCAAGAACACCCCATTTTTCACTCTTATCGTTCAACGAGTGTTCTCTTTTTCTGCTACTGCGTTTCGTTTTCATTTTTCGCCTTGTTTTGTGTTCAGATTTTGTTATATCTTTGCATCAAGGTGTATTATGACCTCTGGTCCATGTTGGTTTTCATCAAAAGAGTTGTTTCAAAAAAGGTTCGAATGGTGTTGGAAAAGAGAAAAAGCTTTATGCAAAAAAAAGTGGTACAAAAAGGAGCTTGTGTAGACTGCGGCCTAGGCTTTTGCATGTTGTGCTTGATGTCTTTTTGATAGTATGCTTAGTGGTTTTGCTGTAGAATGACTTGTCTCAAATGACTGAGATTTCTTAATGAGCCTTTGAAAAAATCATGCATTGTTTTAATTATTTGGAAGCATTATTTTGGTTTTCTCCTTGATGCTTTATTTGGGTTGACTTGGCGCATGATCACACATGTTAGACCCATACAAAGTCGCCATTAGCCTGTATGATCATTTATTTTTTGACTTTTGATGCCATCTTATGCTTCTTTTAATGTCGCTTTGTCATTTTGCATGATTATGGCCGTTATTGCTCTCTTAGTTGGTCGCTCCCAGTCTTTTGCTAGCCCTCATTTTGTACTGAGTATGAGCTCTACTCGTGCATCCAACTCCTAAAAACCAAGTTATTCCAAAGTGTCCACCATACATACCTATTAGCAATTTGCTATTCCAAAGTACATTTGACTTGCTTTTATCTATCCTTCAAATTAAACTCTTTTTGGTGTTATGTGAAAATTGGTCAGTAAAGCTCTCATGAACCTGATGGCACAATTTACTTTTCTCGCTTTAAAATTTTGACATTGTGGCTCTCTTATGTTGAGTTGTCATGCTTGCAAGTTGTATGTTGGAAATTAGCCCAGCCATGCCATCATGGGGCAAGCTTTCAACATTGCACTATCTTTCATTCGAGTTGATATCGTGATCTTTTGTTTATGGATACTCGCGATGTGAAACAAGTTGGGAATCTTGCGGGATCATGGAGTTCTTATATGTGTTAGGGAAACGCCTGGGCCGCTAATCTAAGCCATGCATCATTCGTGGTGGAAATTTATAGCATGCCAAGACTGGACATTTGACGACGCATCTCACAATAAAAAGCTATGCCAATGGTAAATAAAAGAGATGTCGAGGTGTTCACTGTCTGTTTGTCTTGTCATTTTGATGTGGGCTTGTTCCATGTCATCGGGCAGGAGGTACCCCGTTGGTGGTTCTCGATGATACACATATATTTACAATGACAAGAGCCTGCTTGGGACTCTAAGTCGAGTAGCATGAGGTTTGGGTATTTGTACTTCATGGGACACGAGGTTTTCAACTTATGATTTGTCAAGCATATGCTTCATAATTGTACTCGCATTAACTCTAACCATTCAAGATGCCTATGATGGGGGCAATGAGAGCTCAAAGCTAGTAAGTACCATAATTTTTGAAGGTTTATAAAACTCGCAATCACTGCTTCCCTCTGCGAAGGGCCTTTCTTTTACTTTTATGTTGAGTCACCACCTTCTATCTTTATGCACCGTCTAATAGAGCATAGTTGTCAGTCTTAGTATAATGTGCATTGTCCCAAAGTTTTCATTGATTGATTCATGATGTTGGTTTCACTTGTTCTTAAATTACTTGTATCTAGTCGCCCTCTTAAACTTGAAGGTGTCCTATGCATTTATGTTTTGCTCTCTCATGAAGGACAAGCTGAAAACCATTTGCTATGTTTTTTCATATGATTTGAACACACGTTTGACTTTCATTGTTTTATTTTCATGATCTTTTGTTTGTGTTCTTTTTCATGTTATAACATGGTTGCTAAGTTTCTTCTATTAAGATTATATCTTTCATGCCCATGTTTTAAGTTCTTTTGATCCCAGCACACAATGCTTATATAGATGGTCAAGATTGTGTAGGTGCATGTCACCTCAAAAACTATTTCTTTTGTTATCACTTACCTACTCGAGGACGAGCAGGAGTTAAGCTTGGGGATGCTGATACGTCTCAAATGTATCCATAATTTTTGATGATCCATGCTTGTTTTTACACCATTTGCTTAGTGTTTTGTTACACTTCGTGGCATTTTTATGCATTTTCCGGAACTAACCTATTAACGAGATGCCACAGTGTCAGTTCCCTGCTTTCTGCTGTTTTTGTGTTTCAGAAAGTTACACAGGAAATGTTCTCGGAATTGGACAAAACAAAAGCCGAACATCTGGGTATTAACCGAAGCTTCCAGAGAACCGAAGTGGAGACGGAACGGAGCCAGGAGGCGGCCTCACCACCAGGAGGCGCGGCCCAGGGCCTGGCTGCGCCGCCCTATGGTGAGAGCCCCCTGGTCCACTTCTGACGCTGCCCCTTCGCCTATAAAGACCCCCGACGGGAAAAACCTAAAGACCCGATCACTTTTCCAGAAACATATCGCGATCCACCGCCGTCGTCGACCCGAGATTGGGAGGGTCCAGAAGCTCTTCCCAGCACCCTGTCGGAGAGGGGAATCGCCACCGGAGGTCTTCTTCATCGCCATGCTTGCCTCCGGCGCGATGAGTGAGTAGTCTACCTTGGACTATGGGTCCATAGCAATAGCTAGATGGTTGTCTTCTCCACCATGTGCTTCATGTTTAGATCTCATGAGCTGCCTTACATGATCGAGATCACCGTTATGTAATTCTACATGTTGTGTTTGTTGGGATCCGATGAATATTGGTGTTATGATTGAGTTGATGTGTTGAATATTATCTTATGTTATCTCTATGTTGTTTATGATCTTGCATGCTCTCCGTTGTTAGTAGCTATCTTGGCCGAGTAGATACTAGTGACACCAAGAGGGGGTATTTATGCCCGATAGTTGGGTTCATGCCTCTATTTAATCTGGGGGAGTGACAGAAACCACTAAGGTTGTAGATGTGTTGTTGCCACTAGGGAGAAAACAACATTCTTATGTCCAAGGGCATATGCTTTGTTTACATTACACACTTTGCTTAATGCAGTTATCTGTTGTTCGGAACTTAATACTTGTGGGGTTCTCGGATTGATTCCCCGCGAGTGGATTATTAGTCATAGATGCAGTTGGATGGCGGTCTATGTATCTTGTTGTAATACCCAGAGTAAATCTCATAGTGATCCTCTCAACATATGCACATTATCTTTATTCTATCAATTGCCCAACTGTAATTTGTTTACCCAGCATGTGTTATTTATCTTATGGAGAGACACCACTAGTGAACTGTGGACCCCGGTCCTATTTCCTTTATATTGCTATAACCTATTTACTTTACTCACACTATTTACTTTACTCGCATATTACTATTGCTTTCCACTCGATACGCTCATTCCTTTGTTTACAGCAAACCGGTGAGATTGACAACCTTATTGTAAGTTGGGAACAAAGTACTTGGTTGTGTTATGTGCTGGTTCCGCGTTGCAGCTGGCAAAGCAAAGCACTGGACGAGGCGCCTTATAAATTGTCCGGAGCTATCACGAAGCTAGCAAGCATCACCTTCTTGAGGTTGGCTTTTTCCTGGATATGATTAAACCTTGGTTTCTTACTGAGGGAAAATTTGGTACTGTGCTCTTCATACCTTCCTCTTGGGGTTCCCAACTGGACGGTGGAATTACATCAACACCGTGCCGCATCACTCCCTCCCAGCCGGCTACGCTGAACCGGGGGATGGAGGTTGGGCTCAGGACCTGTTCCATACGTGGTACTCATCCGGCTAACGGGGGTTCGATCGTTTTAGGGCAGCCGGCTGTAGCTCGATGCTTGGAGCCGACTGCCGGTCAAGTGAATAACGCAGGAAGCAAAAATACACGAAGTGTTTTTCATGGAGCCGGCTATAACTAGCCGCTCTGTCATCCTTTATTCATTGACAAATTTTCGGAGTACAAGCTTTTGCCTTAACAGAAGAAAGGTCTTAAGAGATTGACATTCCAGGGACGCTCTACCTCCTTGTCAGAATTATCTGCCTTGTTCTTCTTGGGCTCTTGCACGTCGATGAGGTAGTATGCCCCATTGCCTAGCACCCGGCTAACAATGAACGGTCCCTCCCAAAGAGAGGATAGCTTGTGCATGCCTTTGGTATTTTGGACCAACCGGAGTACAAGATCTCCTTCGTGGAATGCGAGAGGATGGATCTTCCGACTATGGTATCGTCGCAGCTGCCGCTGGTAGAGCGCTGATCTAGCCAAGGGCTGCTCTCGTGCCTCCTCGAGGAGGTCGATGCCATCTTCGCGAGCTTATTTCGCTTGCTTTTCCATGTACTGGACCACTCTGGGTGCATCGAACTCAATGTCGGTGGGTAACACAGCCTCTGCCCCATAGACCAGGAAGAAAGGAGTGAAGCCGACAGAGCGGTTAGGTGTGGTATGCAGGCTCCAGAGCACTGAGGGTAGTTCTTCGACCCAGCAGACGGCTGAGCGCTCAAGGGGCTCGACCAGTCTTGGCTTGATGCCGGCTAGGATCAGCCCATTTGCTTTCACCACTTGCCCGTTGGACTGAGGATGTGCCACTGATGCCAGGTCCAGCCGGATGCCTTTCTAGCCGCAGAACTCTGCGAAGACTCCCTTTGCAAAGTTCATCCCGTTGTCACTCATGATGCTGTGTGGGACTCCATATCTCACGATGATCTCATTGAAGAACTTGATGGTTGACGAGCCGTCGAGTTTCTTGATTGTCTTGGCTTCGATCCACTTGGTGAACTTGTCCACCGCTACCAGGAGATGCGTCAAGCCCCCGGGCGCTGTCTTGAACGGCCCCACCATGTCGAGGCCCTAGATAGCAAACGACCAAGTGAGTGGGATGGTCTTGAGGGCCGCTGCTAGGGTATGCCCATGCTTGGAGAAGCGCTGGCAGCCGTTGCAATGCTTCACCAGTAGATCTGCATCTCGTAAGGCCGTTGGCCAGTAGAAACCATGGCGGAAAGCTTTAGCCACCAAGGCTCTGGAGGACGCATGGTGTCCGCACTCCCCCTGATGTATCTCTTTCAGCAGCTCTCGTCCCTCTTCTGGCTCAATGCATTTCTGGAAGATTCCCGACACGCTGCGCTTGTACACCTCACTGTTGATGATTGTGTACACATGCGCGCGGTGTTGGAGTCGCCTGGCTTCGGTTTCATCTTGCGGCAAGTCCCCAGTGATGAGGTAGTTGGAGAATGGCTCCGCCTAGGAGTGTATCTCTCGGATGTGGAAGACACTGGCGATCAGAGGGTCAGCAGCCCCCGGGTCTGTCGATGTGCCGGCTTCGTCTGGCTGGATGGCTGTGAGGGCCGGCTTGGAGACGGCAGCCCCCGAGTCCTTCGCTGAGCCGGCTGTGCTAGACTGTCGGCTGCTCCTTCCAGCTCTGAGGCGGCATCCCCCGAGTCCGGCAACGGTGCCGGAGCTGGAGCTTGGTCTTCTGGCACGTAGATGGAGCCGGACTCCAGCGAGGGCTTGATGAAGGGCTTGCGGAATATCTCCAGCGACACTCCAGCCGGAATCTCCTGCTTGGTGGAGCCGATTTTTGATAGCCAACCCGCCTCGTCATTGTTTACCCTGGGGACGTGATGGAACTCACAACCCTCGAAGAAGCCGCAGAGCTGCTGGACATAGAAGCGATAGGAGGCCATGTTGGCGTCCTTAGCGTACCATTCCCCCGAGACCTGGTGCACCACAAGGTCGAAATCTCCGAAGCAGAGGATCCTCCGGATGCCAATTTCTTTGGCCAGCTTGAGCCCATGCACCAGGGCCTCGTACTCGGCGACGTTGTTCGACGCACGGAAGTGGATTTGCAACACGTACATCAACTTGTCTCCCTTGGGAGAGGTGAAGACGACGCCGGCTCCCAAGCCCTCACATCTTGGAGCCATCGAAGTTCATTCGCCAGTATGTGGAGTCTGGAGCCGGCGGCAGGTACTGGTTCTCTCCCCAATCAGCAAAGAAATCAGCCAAGATCCGGGACTTGATCATTGTCCTGGGCTTGTACAGAATGGTGTGAGCAGCTAGCTCAATTGCCCATTTAGCCACTCTGCCAGTGGCATCTTTGCATCTGATGATCTTCGAGAGCGGGGTGGTGCTTACCACTGTGATAGGATGCTCCTCAAAGTAGTGCTTCAGCTTCCTGGCCGCCATGTACACGCCATACGCGACCTTCTGGTAGTACAGGTAGTTCTGCTTGGAGAGGGTGAGCACTTCACTCAGATAGCACACCGGGCACTGAACCGGCAGCTCCTTGCCTTCCTCGGTGTGTTCCACCATGATCACGATGCTGATGACTTGCAGAGTGGCTGCGATGTAGAGCAGCATTGGTTCTCGCGAAGCCGGCACTGCCAGGACCGGCGCCATGGACAAAGCTCGCTTGAGGTCGTTGAAGGCTTCATCAATGCGCTGGGACCAAACAAAATGATCCGTCTTCTTCATCAGCTGATACAGCGGCATGGCTTTCTCTCTGAGCCGGCTGACAAATCGAATGAGCGAGGCCAAGCAGCCGGCAAACTTCTGCACATCTCTGACCTCGGTGGGCGGCTCTAGGGCCTCGATGGTTTTTATGTTCGAGAGGTTAGCCTCAATCCCTTGCTAGGAAACGATATAACCAAGGAGCTGTCCAGCCGGCACACCGAAGGTGCACTTCTCAGGATTGAGCTTCATGCGATAGCATTGCAGGTTGGTGAAGGTCTCCTTTAGATCGTCGAGGAGTGTGCCACTCTGCTTGGTCTTCACCACCACATCGTCCACGTAGGCATGCACGTTTTGCCCTATTTGCTATTGTAGACATCGCTGCATGGTTTGCTGGTAAGTTGCTCAAGCGTTCTTCAGGCCAAAGGGCATGGTGACGTAGCAGTAGGCTCCGTACGGGGTGATGAAGGACGTCTTGATCTGATCCAGCTGGTACAGTAGGATTTGGTGGTAGCCCGAGTAGGCGTCCAGGAAGGACAGCAGGTCGCAGCCGGCTATGGAGTCGATCACCTAGTCGATGCGCGGTAGCGCAAAGGGATCCTTGGGGCAAGCCTTGTTGAGGCTTGTGTAGTCAATACACATGCGCCAAGTATTGTTCTTCTTCAGGACCAAGACTGGGTTCGCCAACCAGTCAGGGTAGAATACTTCCATGATGAAGCCGGCTGCAAGGAGCCGTGCGATCTCTTCACCAATAGCCTTTCTCTTCCCTTCTGTAAAGCACCGCAGCGGTTGCTTGACCGGCTTGGCAACTGGCCGAACATGAAGTGAGTGCTCAGCTAGCTCCCTCAGCACACCTGGCATGTCCTTCGGAGACCATGCGAAGATGTCCTGATTCTCACGGAGGAAGCTGGTGAGCTCGCTTTCCTATTTGGCAGAGAGGCCAGTGCCGATGATGACAAACTTGGATGTGTTGCTCTCGTCCAATAGGATCTTCTTAGTGTCGTTGGCCGGCTAAAACTGCTCCACTGGTGACTGGAAAACCGGCACGTCTTGCTTGGTCAGCGCCACGCGGTGGAGGAGTTGCCGCTTCTCTTCAGCGATGACCAACGCCTCTGCCAGCTGCGAGCTGGCCCTGGCACACGCTAGCGACTTCTTGAAGCATCCCGAGACTGTGATCACGCCCCTGGGACCTGGGAGCTTCATCTTGAGATACGCATAGTGCGGCACCGCCATGAACTTGGCTAGGGCCGGACGGCCAAGCAGCGCATGGTACAGACTGCTGATGTCCACCACCTCGAACCAGATTGGCTCGCAGCGGCTGTTGCCTTCCTTCCCAAAGAGAACCTCCAGCTGCACCCTACCCATAGGGGTGCACGAATTCCCTGGCACGATGCCATGGAAGGTTAGCCGGCTCGGCTCCAACTGGGCAAGCGGGATGCCCAGTTTCTCCATTGAGCTTCGGTACAGAAGGTTAATGCTGCTGCCACCGTCAATGAGCACACGGGAGAAATGACAGGTGTGCATGTCGGAGCGCACGATGGGATCTAGGATCAGAGCATACTCTCCAGGACTGGGCATCAATGGCGGATGGTCCTCGCGCCCCCAAGTGATAGCCACCTCGGACCAGTGCATGTACTGGGGCTCTGCTGGCATGACGGCGTTCACCTCCGCTTCGTACCAAAGGTCGTTCCTTTTGTCTTTCCCCAGAGTGGTGAAGACGTGGTACTGCTCGACGATAGTTGGGAAGTCATCGTCGCCTTGGTTTGGCTTCTCGGCGCCCGGCTCGCGTTGATGGTCCTCCTGACCTCTAGCCGGCTGCACTTGCAGGGCTTCATGGAGTTGCTGAGTGCGTTGCTCTAGGTCCTTGATGAAGCTGCACTTACGCGTGGAGTGGGTCGCCTCCCTGCTGGGGGTGCTATGGAATTTGCACGGCTGGTCGAGCGCTGCTTCGAGGGTGTACTTGCCCTCCTTGCGCCCCTGACCACTGCCGGCAGCCCTCGGGCCTCCTTGGTCAACCGCCGCTCGCTTCATGTGGTGAGCATGTAACATCCCAAGTTTTTATTAAATTTTGGATTAAAAAAATTGTTTTATTTGCATTGATTGAATTTTCACAAGGATTTAAAACTTTTTGAGTTTATATAAAAGAATTATTAGAAAAACTATTTCAAACTTTCCTTTGTTGCTTGAGGAATTAATCTGAGAAAATAAAATTTCAAAATATTATTCCATATTTATTCAAAACCCTATGCAAGCATCCTTAACAGGGAATTATTAACAAAAAGGTTTAATACCAAATAAATTTTTGCGTTTCTAAAAGTATGTTTTAAAATAAAGTTCAACTGTTATTTTATTAGAGTTTATTCTCTGGATTTAAAAGAAATTATTTTGGAAACCCTAAACTATATTTTTGTATTATGCAAGAAAGTCCTTTTGCTAAAATTCATAAGGTTTTATGGAAAATCTTATTTTATTTTGAAAACTTGTTTCTGACTGTCCTACTTTGATACTTTGAATTTTAGAAAAAATTTACAAAGTTGTTTGAATCACTTTGGAGCCAAAATGAAAAGATAAAAAGCAAAACAGAAAAATAAAATAGAAAAGTTTAGAACAAAAAAAAAGGAGAAGTGGACCGAGCAGCTAGTCCAGCACAGTCCAGCCCAACTACTGCGGCCCATCTAATGTCCATTCCGAAAAGGTAACCGTTCACTCTCTTTTTTTCCCTGTCTGGTGAGCCCCCTTGTCAGTTCCACCCCCAACCTCCAACCGCCCCTCATTTCTCTTCTCTCCTGGAACCGTCGCCACCCCTTCTCCCGATGCTTAAGGGCATGTACAATGCGGGCGCTTAGCCCAGGCGCTAGGATCAAATTACCTGCAGTTACGTCTGATTCCCGGCCTATTCCCATCCAAGCCTGGGATCGAGGCTTGCGTCGACGCAAGTTTTGGCGTCGGCGCTACAATTCTTTTTGGCCAGACGAACCGGATGGACGAGCGGCGGACTGCTAGCCAGAGGCGCTAGGGGAAAAAAGTAGACTTGCACGAGCCTTTCCTCAACGGAATTTTCAGCTCAATTCTGGGAAGCTTTCCATAACTAACTAACAAAATCGATACAAAATATCACGGGAATTAACCATAATTCATGGTCTCAGTGTAAATTTGTAACAATATGGGAACTATACATGAGGAGGAGGGAGACTGCGCTTGATTGCACCCCATCTCCGGCGACCTGAGCTCGGCCGGCGGTTTGCCCCGCCCCCGGCCAGCCGACTCCACCGCCGCGGTCGAAGCTGCCCGCCGCTCCTGCGAGATAGGTCATCGGTGCTGGTATCCTCTTCTTCCGACCGTCCGACGCCAGAAATCAACCAGAAATCGGTGGGGAGGCAGAGAAGGGGGCGGTCGGCGGTCGCACTGGATGAGGTAGAGCGAGCTAGCGAGTAGGGCGGTAGGCTTGTCGAGATCTGGATGCAAGCGCCGCGCGTTGGGAGGGTCTGGACGCTATCGTCCCTTTTCCTTTCTTTTTTAACTCGGTAGCGACTGATTTTAGCGCTCCGCGTTGCGAGGTGTGGTGCTTAGCTGATAAAATGATCTTAATCAATTTTTTTGATTCGCCTAAGCGCCTGTTTAAGCGCTCAGCGCTGTACATGCCCTAACTGCCCCACAACGACGCCCCCTTATTCCCCTCCTTTCCCTCTCTGTTTCCCCCTCATTTCTCTCTCGAAAATCGCCGCCAGTCAGTGGCAATTACTCGCCGGGGTTTGCAGAGGCTGCCGCCTTCTTCGCATCACCATCGTTGAACCTGTGAGCAAGAACCGCCGATTTCTTGCACTTGCTTTTTCCCTCTCTGGTGCGCTTCCTCTCATGCCCTCGCGGGTCGATTTCTTGCAGCGAATCGACCACAACGATCTCGCCCGAGCCGCCGGCGCTAGGAGTCTCTCCGTTCGCGTACAGCAACTTCTCCGAGAAACAATTGAGCACGTCCACCACCCCTTCCTCTTCACCGTGGACTTCCGCACCCCGTAGGACCATCCCTCGACTTCCAGGACCACCGGAAGACCTCGCCGTCGACGAATACAGCCGCTGCCACCGCCGTCGTTTCCGTCTCCGATGAGCTAACGGTCAACCCCGGTGAGCCCTGGTACATCTTGATCTGAGTCGTCCATTTTAAGATGATCCAACGGCCCAAGTTCTTTCCCTAACCAAATCGGTATTGCCCTATCGCATTGCACCACGTCGATTAGTCAACCCCTCCCCGGTCAAATCCTATTTTAAATTTGAATTCAAATTCCAGATTTCTGCTGCAACTTGTAAAATCAATAGAAAACAAACCACTTGGCCAAAATTTTCAAACTTGATATCCCTGGAATCCTTGGAAATAGTAGAATACATTTATGCAATAATATATTAGTGGTACTGTACAAAGTTTTGAAATGAATTTTAAATGGAAAAAATGACTTATAAACACCATTTAACTCATAACTTTTGTTCTGTAGATCCAATTGCTACAAATTTGTAGTCTATGGATTCCTCAGAACATGTAGAACACTCTGGGACCAAAAAATTTCAAACTTGAAACATGCACACACTTGCTACTATTAAATTTAACCAAATTACTATTTTGATCATTATTTGAATTCTGAAAATGATTTTGGAGTGAAACCACTTGCAGTAGCTTTGTGTTACTGACCTCTATCCAGTAGCATCACTATCCAAAATTATTGAAACACCTTGCAAATATTCAAATTCAATTATGAGAATTTGAGTATCTTCATTATAGAATTAATTCTATAATTCTTTTCAATATGATTCCTTTTACAAAAGTGAATCATATGATCATATCAATCTATCATTATCATATTGCCTCTTAACCCTGACCCAATATCATGCCATCTACTCTTGTGGACCCAGTTCACAATGTTCAAATTACATTTGAGTATTGTTTGGTAGAACCCAATTAGTTTCCCCTTGCTATTTGTGATAGTACACTCCACTCCATGTCACACATATCATAAACCATTCAAATCAGATACCATTCTTGAAACTATAAACCAAACCTAGTTTAAATTCTTCAAAGAGGAATTTAAACATTGACATGGCCCAATCTTGAGACTATAACCCTAGTTTAATTAAAATCTCTTGTCCAAGGAAACCTTGTGACCACGAAGCCACCATCACTCTAAATTACTTTCCTACCTATTCATACCCAAGCCTATGTGTAATATATACTATTTTGAGTAAGTGTTATCACACTTTATTCAGTTGTGTTTTGTTGCACTATTCTATACTCTTGAGAATCTATTCACATGAGTCATCTTAAACTATATCCATGCTTATGACAATCACAAGATTTTTATCATTATATTGTAATCTTGGAGGATCATTCCTTTCCAATTATTGAACTTGCCATCCAAACTCTCAATCCATATATTGTAAGCCAAGCTTCAAGCCATATCTTTCTCATCACAAAATCATAAGAAATTTAAAATGTTGAACCAACCCATTTCAATTGTTTGCATTGCTTGATCTTGTTTGTCTTGGACATGTGTGTTTATATTGTGTACTTCTATTGCTATAGATTCAAAGGAGAGAATGTGTCTTGTTGAGAGAAGTAAAACGGTTTGAACTCCAAAAAGGCAAGTGACACACATGCTTCTACCTACTTTTACTACTGCATTAGTGATTTTCAGTAGTATGCATGATAGGTGGAATATTCAACTATTTTATAAAATGCTTAGATCCTAGTAGTGTGTAGCTATCCTTTAAAACCCTACCTGTTAGGATGCTAAATACTTTGAAAAATATTGATGACATGCTATGATCACTTGTTAAAAGTGTTTTGTGAACAAATTAAGAACTTCAACTAAAATGAAACACCTGGGTGGATTGGTTTGTTGATGGAGGCGAAGTTGACTGTCTTATGGGGCCTCATGCCTCCTAGAGGATGGGGTGAACCCCAGGAGTACACTTGTGGAATGCCACTCAGGAATAAAGAGGTTACCATGTCGTCCATGCTTTAGAGTACTTCTAGTGCAGCCTTATGACAATATGGGCTCTGTCTTGACTGATTAAGATGTGAGGGTTCAACCTGTGTGCAAGATATGGGCTGGTAGCAGAATTATAGGATGGGAATGGATCTTGCCAGTATGGTTGCTCTCTCCTTCTGAAAGGTCTTGTCTCATTCTTCTCTTTGGGTAGAATGGGTCTTAAGGTGAAAGTGCACAATCCCTGCAGGGTGTCAAACTAATCGATTAGCCGTGTCCCCGGTTATGGACAATTTGAGTCTTTAGACATGGAATGTACGGAAGAATCTCATCACCATTTCTGAATGCTTTTAAAACTTGACTAGAAACTCTTAGGCAGGAGCTCAGGGCCATACACTCCGAGGGGTGGTGGTTTCTGATGTTCCAACTTTGTTGAGTTTCGCCCAGAACTACATACCGGCCAGTATGTAATGTATGGGGGTTGTCTTGACCCTTATAAACTAAAATTTTGAAAGAAAGTTTTGAAATCGATTTTATGATAAAATTGGCTTTATGCAAAGCAGCTTATGAGATCCACCAGCCAAATATCATGTAGCTAGTTCTTTCACAAAAGCCACCAAATATGTGTCATTTGCCAGTACATCATTGTACTGACCCCCATTTATGGGGCTGCATATTCAAATGTGCAGATTCTTCTGATGAGGAGTAAGTTGATAGGATCTCGAGTCTACATACCAACATGACTGCCTGTGGCGCATGGTGAAGATGGAGGCTCACTGCTACCCTAGTTTCCGTTGTGTTTATGTTGTGCTGAACTCTGACATTTGAGCTAGTCTATGAGACTAAGCTAGTTTGTAAGTTTAAAGACTTATGTATCTGGATCTGCGTTGTAATCTTTGATACTATGCAATGAATACTTCATTTTGTTCTGTGGTGCTATCAGTGATCCAGGGAATAGCACTTAACATAGGTGTTCCACCTTAATCCAAAGGTGGGGCGTTACAAAATGGTATCAGAGCATAGTGTTGCCTATAGGATCGAGACCCTAGGTTTGGATTAGAAATAGGAAGACCCTAGGATAAAAAAATCAATCTCATCTTGCTTCTGTTTAAAAAAAAGGGTTTGCATTTTGAACTCCTTGTATTCTCTCCTACTTTCTTTTAAAATGTTTCATTTTGCTTTAGATGACCCAACATGATGCACTACGTGGAAGGCTAACGAAGAACTTGAAGAAATGTGGATGTGAAGTCTGCATAACACCAAAGATACATTGAGGAAGTGGAAATGAGAACCTACGACAATGAAGATAGTAATAGACTAGACCACCAATATTCTAGTTTATAGAACCAACGATGTTGTGATAATCTAATGATCATACCAAACTGGGGTATGACCATACTAGACTATTAGTGTTTGACCTAGTTTGCCTGATGTGATGAATGATTGTTAGACATTGTTTGTAAGATGAATTCTCTTGATCTACTGTGTTTGGGTAGAAACTCTTCTTTAGATCTTTTTTGTCTATTTCTCATCTATGCTAAGACCTAAACTTGTCCTAAACCCAAACAGATGCATCCTCAACGCCAGAACAATCATAACAACACTCAGATGGAGATAGCAATGCAACGGATGGTTGAAGTGCATACTGAAATGATGAGAGTGTTAACTCAGAATATGGTCAACCACGACAGCAACGAGATACCTCTAGGGATGCAACAAGTACTAGATAATCACACTAGAATAATACAAATGATGTCCCAAAATTTGGCTAACACCAATAACAACCTGCCACAAAAGGATCATAGTGGCAAGGAACCAAGAGGTGATGTTGAGATGCAACTGCAAGCCTACAAGAGATGCGGGGAAATAGGACACATGTCTAAGGAATGTCAAGAATAGTGCCCTTACTGTGTTACGAGCCACCCAATTGGAAAATGTCCCATGACCCAAGTTACCTGTTTCCTATGCGAAGGAATCGATCATGTTCCTGCTGAATGCAAGTTTTATCACACGGTGCAACGAATGAATCAACAAGCCAAGGATGGATTGAGCCAACTGCTAGGAAAGACCCCTGAAGATGGAAGACCCAAGACGGAGGTGGAAACGAAAGAAATGAAAGTAGCACCTAAAACCACCACCAAGAGTTGCTTAACAGATAGAAGACAAGAACACTTGCCTGGAAACTGCTCAAAGAAATGGGAAAAGTTTCCCACCGCGATAGTGGAATATGAAGATAATGAAATAAGAGATCTCCTAGCCTTAGAGTTACCCAAAAAGAAGAATAAGAAGATAAAGAAGAAAGACAATAGCAAGGTACTGTGCTTCCGTTGCAAGGAGCTAGGGCATTATGCGAACAAATGTCCAGAAAGGGACAACAAAGCGAATAGGCAAAGGGGAGTAGATCTAGTCACTTGTCAGAAATGCAACAAAAAGGGGCACTATGCAAGGAGATGCGAAGAGAAAAGCACTTCAGGACTTCAAAAAATGGGATAACCGAAGATACCGCCAATACAAGGAGAAGACACAACAAGGAGTAGCCAACTTGGAAGAATTTGTATGCAACTACAGCCTTGTAAAAAAAATTGTAAAGACTTGTAAGAACTAAGGACAACCTTGTTGAATGGATTTTATTTTCCAATGAAATGGCAAGATGAAGGATTTGCAACTCAAGAGTTAACGCCATACGACAGAGTTTACGCAAAGCCTTAGCTAAGGAACGATAGATTTGTTTAAAAAAATTAGATTTGGAACACACGTTTTCATTTCAAGAAAAACTTTATCAAAACTAGTGAGGTTGACCTAGAGTTAGAATACGAGGTTTAACAAACCATGTATGGAGTAATGATTTGGGTGCAGGATGGATTGATCACCATTCCTACTACTCTTATTATTCGCTCTCATAATGTTGGCTTTGCGAACCTAGAGAGACATGCCTAAGCAGGACGACGTTGTTAAACCTTAACCTTAGGAGGATAACATGTCACACCCCTTATATTGAGCCAGTGTGGCCAAAACGTAGGATTTCGGTGAGTATGAATCACAAGTTTACCATTGAAGAAGACACGTGATGGAAGGAGTCCTATCAATCTGAAGAACTCTGTTTGACCCAAAAGTGCTCACCAAGGTAGCAACCATAAGATAAAAGGACTTCAAGGATGTCAGCGAAGAGGATGAAGTGAAGACAGAAGATCACTTTAACAAGGTTCTCTGATTGACAAAAGGGTGACCCTTCAGTATCCAAAGTAGTTCAACAAACTACATTGCTGGATAGAAGCCCCAATGGAGCAAATTTATACTCAAGCCTCCTTGAGAAATATTGGAAACCCAAGTTTGTGAATAGACACCCATCTATTGGAAATGAAGATAGAAGCTATCTATAGATTCAAAAGATGACCCAGTGCCAAGTCAAATTCCAGGTGTGCTTACTTTGAACCGAAAACCTAGACTACCCACAAAGGTTTCTTTTAAGGGTGGTAGCCACCTAAGTACCCCAAACCCTTCTACCTTTCTAGCCTATTCAAATCTCGGGGACGAGATTTCTTTAAGGGTGGTAGTCTGTAACATCCCAAGTTTTTATCAAATTTTGGATTAAAAAAATTGTTTTATTTGCATTGATTGAATTTTCACAAGGATTTAAAACTTTTTGAGTTTATATAAAAGAATTATTAGAAAAACTATTTCAAACTTTCCTTTGTTGCTTGAGGAATTAATCTGAGAAAATAAAATTTCAAAATATTATTCTATATTTATTCAAAATCCTATGCAAGCATCCTTGCTAGGGAATTATTAACAAAAAGGTTTAATACCAAATAAATTTTTGCGTTTCTAAAAGTATGTTTTAAAATAAAGTTCAAATGTTATTTTATTAGAATTTATTCTCTGGATTTAAAAGAAATTATTTTGGAAACCCTAAACTATATTTTTGCATTATGCAAGAAAGTCCTTTTGCTAAAATTCATAAGGTTTTATGGAAAATCTTATTTTATGTTGAAAACTTGTTTCTGACTGTCCTACTTTGATACTTTGAATTTTAGAAAAAAATTAAAAAGTTGTTTGAATCACTTTGGAGCCAAAATGAAAAGATAAAAAGCAAAACAGAAAAATAAAATAGAAAAGTTCAGAACAAAAAAAAAGAAAGGAGAAGTGGACCGAGCAGCCAATCCAGCACAGTCTAGCCCAACTGCTGCGGCCCATCTAATGTCCATCCCGAAAAGGTAACCGTTCACTCTCTTTTTTTCCCTGACTGGTGGGCCCCCTTGTCAGTTCCACCCCCAACCTCCAACCGCCCCTCCTTTCTCTTCTCTCCTGGAACCGTCGCCACCCCCTTCTCCCGATGCTTAACTGCCCCACGACGACGCCCCCTTATTCCCCTCCTTTCCCTCTCTGTTTCCCCCTCATTTCTCTCTCGAAAACCGCCGCCAGTCAGTGGCAATTACTCGCCGAAGTTTGCAGAGGCCGCCGCCTTCTTCACGTCACCGTCGTCGAACCCGTGAGCAAGAACTGCCAATTTCTTGCACTTTCTTTTTCCCTCTCTGGTGCGCTTCCTCTCATGCCCTCGCTGGTCGATTTCTTAAAGCGAATCGACCACAACGATCTCGCCTGAGCCACCGGCGCTAGGAGTCTCTCTGTTCGCATACAACAACTTCTCCGGGAAACAATCGAGCACATCCACCACCCCTTCCTCTTCACCGTGGACTTCCGCACCCTGTAGGACCATCCCTCGACTTCCAGGGCCACCGGAAGACCTCGCCGTTGACGAATACAGCCGCTGCCGCCGCCGTCGTTTCCATCTCCGATGACCTAACGGTCAACCCCGGTGAGCCCTGGTACATCTTGATCTGAGTCGTCCATTTTAAGATGATCCAACAGCCCAAGTTCTTTCCCTAACCAAATCGGTATTGGCCTATCACGTTGCGCCACGTCGATTAGTCAACCCCTCCCCGGTCAAATCCTATTTTAAATTCGAATTCAAATTCTAGATTTCTGCTGCAACTTGTAAAATCAATAGAAAACAAACCACTTGGCCAAATTTTTCAAACTTGATATCCCCGGAATCCTTGGAAACAGTAGAATCCATTTATGCAATAATATATTAGTGGTACTGTACAAAGTTTTGAAATGAATTTTAAATGGAAAAAATGACTTATAAACACCATTTAACTCATAACTTTTGTTCTGTAGATCCAATTGCTACAAATTTCTAGTCTATGGATTCCTCAGAACATGTAGAACACTCTGGGACCAAAAAATTTCAAACTTGAAACGTGCACACTGTTATCGCCACATTTTGGCCAAATGAGGAGATGGGCCGTAATCAAGATGGGCTTGGAGGCTGGATCGGCCTTGCGCGTGGATTTGGGCTAATTGCCCGTGTATCTGTATATTATGATAGATTACGTTTCGGTTTAAACAAGAGATAGAGTTGTTAGGTTTATTCCAAAGATAGAAAGTCTCCGGACTATAAATGTGTACCTAGGGTTATTGAGAAAGGAGGACGACCACGTTCACAACAAACACAATCTCGGCGCATCGCCACCCCTTGTTTCGAGGGTTTCTTTCAGGTAAGCGTCGTGCTGCCTAGATCGCATCTCGCGATCTAGGCAGCATCTGCTTATGTGTTATTTGGTGTTGCTCGTACTGAAGCCTTGTTGATGGTGAGTAATACTGTTATCATAGATCTGTTTGGGCTAGCATCGGTGCTTTTGGTTTTGTTTGCTTAGTCATGCTGCCCCTAGAGATCTCGCTGCCTTTGCACCTATTTTGGGTGTAAGGGCAGCATCTTGCTTGATCTTTATTCAGTCGATTCAATCTGTCATAGTTGTTCCTTGTTCTCCAAGGATTAGTTTGATATCCGCATGGTTAGGCCTCACAAACGGGTTGAACGATCCAGTAGTACGTAAGGATATGGTTTGCCAATTCGAGAGGAGTTGTTCCGGGAATTGACTCTACGTTGGTTTTTTGGCCTCCTCTAGGGTTAGTTTTCTGCTATCTTTCGTATCTACCAGGCTCAATTACGTGTGGGATGTTCCAATTATGTGGTGAAAGCGTTAAACTGTCGTAGATCGATTTGACTTGTATTGATAAAGCAAAACCCCCATGTTATCGTAGATCCAATGCAGATCCATGGGACAATCGGCTACATGAGCCGATTCACAGGGAAACCTGAGAGCCGATCGAGGCTCGTATTTAATGTTTACGTGTCTGCCATGCAGGAAACTAATCGAAGCAATCCATCACCTTCCTGATCAGGTATAGGTCAGGTGGCACGCCCTTACATCAGCCAGGATGTGTGCCGGAGTTTTGCGGGCCGTTGCCCGAGGGACCAGGGCCCACCAGCAGTTCTGGGAGCCTCCCGGCTCTTCGTGTTGCTCGTCGCTGCTCGCCGGTGGGTTTTGACAGGCAACACATTCTGGCACGCCCGGTGGGACACTTAACAACATCTGCATCAACATCTGACGCTGCGATGGGGGACAGACCAATCACGTACGACGATCTGCCTGATGAGCACAAGAAGAGGTATGATGATATCAAAGCTCTCTTTGAAGCCGATCTCATCGGCTCTTTTGAGAGGACCCGTAAACATGGCATCAGGTGGAAAGGGTTCTCACCCGAAGGCGCTCTCGATGAGGTGGATCTGTCTGTTCCTTCAGAGGATCGCACCAGAGCTCTGCGACAGGAAGTCAATTACATGGTGGCTCATTCTCTTCACCGCCATTCTGAGAGCCTGGTGAACGCTTTCGAGCGCGTTGCGGTTCGCGTGGTTCAGGAGATCATGAAACATCAGTACTCTCCGTCGGGGCCTACCCTAGGGACTCACCAGGGAGAAAGACCGCTCCAGACCAGGCCACAGCTACCATTCACGCTTGCAGCTCCGGAGCCACCGGGGTCACCGGCGTACGTCGTCTACAAGATTGGAGGTGATCCTGGCGATTACCAATTCCTGTTTGAACCACCTAAGGAAATCCCACATGGATATGTGTGCACATACGTGCCGGACTGCAACAGCCTGACACACACGAACCAGATTGCAACCGCAGGGATTTCTGGGGCAGGTGTTTCTGGAGTAGGGATTTCGGGAGCAGGGATTTCCGGGATGGACGCTGATAAACAGGCGTGGCTGGCTAAGTATGCCACCGGAACGAGTCAGGAGAATTTAGCCCCTGCAGCTCAAACGGTGGAGCAAATCAGTACCATCTTGAGAGACCAGTTCGGCTTCGTGCCGAAGAGGAGAACAATCGGCTATTCCAAGCCGTACCCCAACGAGTATGATCTGATTCCGCTTCCACCCAAGTATCGGCTCCCTGAGTTCTCAAAATTTAATGGTTCAGAAGGGTCTAGCTCGATCGAGCACGTGAGCCGATATTTGGCACAGTTAGGCATGATTTCAGCATCGGATCAGTTACGCGTAAGGTTCTTTGCGCAATCTCTGACAGGACCAGCTTTTGGGTGGTACACCTCGTTGCCACCAGATTCGATCCGGACCTGGAAGCAGCTGGAGGAACAGTTCCATATTCAGTATCATTCAGAAGCTACCGAGGCTGGCATTGCCGATCTGGCGCAGGTGCGGCAGAAGCGGGGAGAAACGGTAGCCGTGTATATTCAGCGTTTCAGGACTGTCAAGAACCGATGTTATTCGGCTCGTTTAACTGAGAAAGAAGCAGTCGAGCTGGCCGTGTTGGGTCTCTCAGCACCGATCAAGGATCTGGCTTTCCAAGTAGAATACAATTCACTGGCGCACATGGTCCAGAAACTGACAATGTATGAGCAGCGCCACCCTGAGTTGTACCAAGACAAGTTCAAACGTCCGATAGGCCTGGTCGATACAGAAGAAGAGGATCTTGTAGAAGACCAGGAGATAGCCGTGGCTGAATGGGCTCGGGGAGCAGATCCTGTGTCCTGCAAATGGGTGAAACAGCAAGGGCCTGCAAAAGGGTTCGACTTCGATGTAAGCAAAGCTGAGCAGATATTCGATTTACTGATGAAGGAAAAGCAGCTGAAGTTACCCGAAGGCCATAAAATCCCTACGGCGCAAGAGATGAACGGGAGATCATACTGCAAGTGGCATCACTCGTTCACCCACACCACCAATGATTGCAAAGAGCTACGTCGGCAGATCCAAACGGCGATAGAACAGGGCCGTCTGATCCTTGGGCAGTTCGCCATGAAAGTGGACACAAACCCGTTTCCTGGCATCAACATGGTAGAGCACAGCCACTCCACGAGGCGTCAGCTAGATTTCTCGTTCGATATTAACATGGCAGGGCCTATGTACCACCATGGCAAGTATGAGGAGGAAAGCGGCCACTCCCGGGGCAAAGAAAAGGAAGAGGCCGGTCCACGCGACCGGCCCCGTTATGATGATAGGCGGTATATAACCGAGGAACAAGTGAGAAGCGTGCGATATCAGAAGCCACACTCCACGCATCTCCTTAACAAGTATGAGCGTCAGTATGACCGACGTCGGCAGTACGACAGAGACGATGAAAGAGATCGTCGGACCGACGCATACGATGGGAGATACCGTCGGCATGATAGAGATGATGAAGGATATGAGCACCGCGCTAGGGGAAGGTCAAAGGAAAAGGAAGGCGTGGATAAACATTGGGATTGTCCTTTCTTCAAGTACTGTTGGGATGCGGGAATGAGCCGATTGCCTACAGTCGACAACTGCCCGGAATGTGGACAGCAGAAGGATGACACAGGTCCAGTTTCAGTGTTCAAGCGTCTAGGGCCTCTCCGGCCTCAGAACAGACAAGAGGAGTCATCTCGAGCAAAAGATCTCGAGGAGTCAGAGGATGAAGAAGAAGATAGATATCACCGGCCAAGGTGGTGTCCCGATGGACTCAGACACACCCAAAAGCGTAGAGTTCAGCGGCTACGTAGCTTGGAGGAAGCCGAAGCGCAGTACCTCCACACTTTAAGTAAAGCCCGGCCTGACCTGGCCGTGAAAATTCAGCAAACCTTGGAGACGGAGGCCCGTCCAAAAAGAAAGAGTGGCGCCCCAAACCAGTAAAAGCCGATGCGAAGACATCGGCTGGCACAAACATGGTGTTCATACTTCCGTCAGAGTTTTGCGCTCCAAGAACCGAAGAACTACCAGTGGCACAGTTTGACTGCGGCCCACGGCCGGTTATCTTTGAAAAGCCACGGGAGAAGGGCTACAAACATCTGAAAGCCCTGTACCTGAGAGGTTATATCAATGGGCAGCCTGTCCGCAAGATGTTGGTTGACACCGGAGCGGCAGTCAATATAATGCCATACTCCATGCTGCGGCGTTTGGGACGCTCCACTGCAGATCTGATCAAAACCAACGTCACGCTAAGCGACTTCAACGGCCAAGCTTCAGAAACGCAAGGCGTTCTGAACGTGGATCTGACCGTGGGTAGAAAAACCATCCCTACGTCGTTCTTCATTGTTGACAGCAAAAGCACCTACGCTGTCTTGCTGGGAAGGGATTGGATTCACGCTAACTGCTGCATTCCATCCACGATGCACCAATGCCTGATACAGTGGGATGGAGATGAAGTGGAGGTCATTCATGCAGATGATTCGATCGAGATCTCAATAGCTGGCATGAACATTTGGGACGCAGAAGACCAAGAGCCGATCTCTGGAGTCAGTCTAGACGGCTGTGAGCGCATTGAAGCTACAAAAAACGGGGGTGAGGCTGGTCTTATCCACTGGCCTGACAGAGTAGCAAAGCCCACGATTGTGCGTGGTAAGGCCGATCCCTGCGATCGGCCACAAAAAATAAAAAGCAGTGATCTTACGACAAGCATGTCATGTAGTCGTAGTAGGGAGATTCCCTACCATTGTAGAGCACAAATAAGTTGTAAACCTTCCTTGAGTAATGCAATCAAAAAGGGGGGCGATTCCGGCAATCGGCCCAAATTATCTTTGTTATCCTCACCAAACTTTTGGCCGGTGTTCAGCATCGATTTAGCAGGTGACGGAAAGCTGGGGTATGGGTTTACATCCGCTGATGAGCTAGAGGAGATTGACATCGGTCCTGGGGATAAGCCACGACCGACATTTATCAGCAAAAAGTTAGATCCGAATCTGCGGGGTCCGATGATAGCTTTGTTGAAAGAATATCCAGATTGCTTTGCCTGGGACTATACGGAGATGCCCGGGTTAGACAGGAGCATCATTGAGCATCGGCTCCCGCTTAAAAAAGGGTTTCGGCCATTCCAGCAGCAAGCACGACAGATGAAGGCCGAAATTTTAGAGGAAGTCAAGAAAGAGATCGAGAAAATGTTGAAAGCTGGGTTCATCAGGCCATGCAGGTATGCTGAGTGGATTTCTAGTATCGTACCTGTAGAGAAAAAGGATGGCCGATGGCGTGTTGCCATAGATTTTCGGGATCTCAATAGAGCCACTCCAAAGGATGAGTATCCGATGCCGGTAGCAGAGACATTGATCAACGTAGCTGCTGGTCATAAGGTCTTGAGCTTTATGGATGGCAATGCCGGTTACAATCAAATTTTTATGGCTCCAGAAGATATACACAAGACTGCATTCAGAGTCCCAGGTTCGGTGGGGTTGTTTGAATATGTAGTCATGACATTTGGACTGAAGAATGCCGGCGCCACATACCAAAGAGCCATGAATTACATTTTCCATGATCTGATCGGCAAGCTGGTGGAGATTTATATCGATGACGTGGTAGTCAAGTCTGCTTCAGTACAAGGACACTTGGACGATCTGCGACGCGTCCTGGACCGAACCAGAAAATTTGGGCTACGGATGAATCCAAAGAAGTGTGCCTTCGGTGTGACGGCCGGTCAGTTCTTGGGTTTCTTGGTCCATGAACGCGGAATTGAGATCGGCCTAAAAAGTCAGGAGGCAGTGCGAACAATGAAGCCACCTACCACGAAGAAAGAACTGCAGTGTCTCATCGGCAAAATCAACTTCGTCAGAAGGTTCATCTCAAATCTGTCAGGAAGAATAGAACCGTTCATGGGACTGGTGAAAATTAAATCTGATGAGGAGTTCCGCTGGGGGACAGAGCAACAACGAGCCTTCGACGAGATCAAAGAATATCTAACGAAGCCGCCAGTGTTGGTTCCACCGCAGCAGGATAGGCCGTTCTACATTTACTTGTCGGTGGCTGACACGTCCATCGCCTCGGTGGTGGTGCAAGTTTATGATGGTCTGGAGCGAGTTGTGTTTTACATCAGCAGAAGGATGCTGGATGCAGAGACAAGGTATCCTGAGATCGAGAAGTTATGCCTCTGCCTATTTTTCACCTGCACCAAGCTGCGACACATCTTGCTGTCAGCAGAGATTATCATCATATGCAAATCAGATGTCATAAAACATATGCTGTCGGCTCCTGTGTTGAAAGGCCGACTCGGCAAATGGATGTTTGCATTATCGGAATTTGATATCCGGTATCAACCCGCCAAAGCGGTTAAGGGACAGGCGTTGGCCGATCTTATTGCTGAACGAATCAACACTGATATAGCAGCACTGTCTGTACGTGCATGGGCTATGTTTTTCGATGGATCGGCTTGTGATGATGGTTGCGGCATCGGCATTCTACTCGTGTCGCCCCGGGGGGCAACATATTCCTTCTCCATCAGGCTATCTACCCCTTGCACCAACAATGTCGCTGAGTATGAGGCAATACGCAAGGGAATGGAGTTGCTCATTGAAGCCGGAGCAGAAGCAGTGGAACTTTTTGGAGACTCCAAATTGGTGATTTCCCAACTCACGGACGAATACAAGTGTGAGAGCGAGTCACTCTTCCCATTATGGTTGCAATGCCGTGAGCTGATGGCACAGTTCAGGTATCTAAACTTTAACTGGATCCCGCGGTCGCAGAATACCGAGGCGAATGATCTTGCACAGATGGCTTCAGGCTACAAGGACATAGCAGATGGAACTGATGTTCAGGTACAGTTCCTGGAGGCGGACGACTGGAGAGCCGATATCTTCAATTACTTGAAAGATTCGGCTCGGGGGGCACCTAAACGGATAAGGTACAAGGCCATGAAGTATGTGCTTATTGGGGATGACATGTTCTACAGGACTTTGGAAGGGTTACTGCTCAAATGTCTGGGGCCAACCGAGGCAAATCGGCTTCTACACGAGGTACACGAAGGCGCCTGTGGAACTCACCAATCGGCTCACAAGATGAAATGGTTGATCAGGCGATCAGGGTTTTATTGGCCCACCATGCTTGAGGACCGTTTTAAGTACTATAAAGGGTGTCAAGCATGTCAGAAATTTGGGAATATTCAGATGGTACCTGCATCAGCGATGAACCCCATCATCAAGCCTTGGCCATTCCGAGGTTGGGGCATGGATATGATTGGCAAGATCAATCCTCCATCAAGCAAAGGCCACATGTGGATTTTGGCCATTACGGATTATTTCACTAAATGGGTGGAAGCCGTTCCTATGAAGTCAGTAAACTCGAAGGATGTTATCAATTTCGTGAAAGAACATGTCATTCATAGATTCGGGATTCCCCAAACTATCACGACCGATGGAGGTTCGGTCTTCATTTCTCACGAGTTTAGAGAGTTCTGCGAGGACACGGGAATTAAGCTGATCCGATCATCTCCATATTATGCTCAAGCAAATGGGCAAGCTGAAGCGTCCAATCAGAGCCTTATCAAGCTGATCAAGAGAAAAATCGACGAGCACCCTAGGCGTTGGCACGAGGTTTTGTCAGAAGCTTTGTGGGCTTATCGCATGTCATGTCATGGAGCGATAAAAACCTCGCCATACCATCTAGTCTATGGACAAGAAGCCGTATTGCCATGGGAGATTATGGCTGGATCGAGACGTGTCACTTTTCAGAACGATCTAACAACTGAAGAATATGCAGCCCTGATGAGTGACAGTGTTGAGGATTTAACTGAACTTAGGCTGTGGTCGCTTGAGAAAATTAAAGAGAACAAAGCCAAGGTAGCTCGTGCATATAATAAGAAGGTGAGACCAAAGGAGTTCCACGTTGGTGATCTGGTATGGGAAGCTGTATTGCCATTGGGAACTAAAGATGCAGCATACGGTAAATGGTCTCCAAATTGGCACGGGCCATACAGGGTCGACCAAGTTTTAAGGGGCAACGCGTACATGCTTGAGGAGCTGGACGGTGTGAAATTCCCAGTGGCTGTCAATGGTCAGCATCTCAAGAAATATTTCCCAAGCATGTGGGATGATGGACAGTGAAATATGGGGGCCGATACATGAAATCGGCCAAATAAAAAAAATATCCAGATTAATATTTCCCAAGCATGTGGGATGATGAACAGTGAAATATGGGGGCCGATACATGAAATCGGCCAAATAAAAAAAAACAATGCACAGCCATCGACTCTCGAGGTTCAGACTGTTACGAGCAGGTGTCAGGTTACATGAATAAGCTACTGAGGAATGCCTCGAAGGCACGGAGGGCGTCAGCACGGACACGATCCACCTCGGCGATCTCGGCTACGTCATCATCATCCTTGCCCGTCACTAGCTGCTTGCTCAGGGCACGTATTTCTGCCAGATCAGTCTTCAGTTGAGCTTTGAGGCCTTCTGCTTCGTCTTGGGAGCGGGCGATGAATGCTTCCTTGTCATGAATGAGCTTTTTAGTCGCCCGGACCTTCTCTTCGAGATCTTCCAATTCCTTTTTTAAGGATGCAAGCTCGGCGGTGCTGACAGAGGTGTCAGTTTGGCATCCAGAGACGCCTTTTTCTCATTGAGCCGCTGACATTTGGCTGCAATATCGGCCTTCAGTGGGAGTTGGGCGTGGCGTAGATTGATCCTCTCACGAGCCAACTTCACCCTTGACCGTAGAAAGACAGAGTCACAACTGGCCAAAGCTTCACTTGCAATGCTACCGGGAGTTGATCCTTGATTTCGTCAAGAAACACTCTTCACCTCTTCAGAACCCTCGACCAACCTCTCGATTGGGGAGGACAGCAAGGCTTTGAGACGCTGGAGTTGAGGTAGAACAGCGCTTGCTCGTGGTTTCATCGTTGGCGGCAGAGGGAGCTGGTTCGATGGATTCAGGGTCGAACGTCAGCAAGCCTGAGATATCACAACCCTGGCAGGCAGAAGTGGTGTCAGTATGCGTCAAACAGGGAAGGATGAGTCGAAAGAAGTGAACATACCTCTCCTGAGATCAGGGGGATAGCCGACGGCGAGACAATCGGCTCGTGTGTTGTTGCTGAGGGCTTGGCCAGATTGGCAACCGTTTCATCTACACCTTCAGGGATTACTAGATCCAGGCTTGCGGAAGGCATCGGCACTTCCCCGACTTTCCCACTAGAAGTGTCATTCGTCTGCATGAAAGGTGCTTAGCCGATGTGAATAGCAATGAATCGGCATAAAAAAGGAGTGGTAAGAGTATGGAGGATAATTACTTTCGAAGCCTCCTGGCTCGAAGAAGAAGTTTGCAGTCCCTTGCGAGCCCTCTTGGGGCTCACAGCTTGCCCCGCCTCGACTGCTGCTCGGGGGGCAACAGGTTCAGGAACAGGCCTTTTCCTGGAAGCCGATGGTGGCACATCTGGCTGGCTCGGTGTGGTGGTTCTCTCAGAGTCTGCTGAGCTTGAATCTCCTCGATTGGATTGTGTTTCCTCGCTGGAGGTGTCTTCGATGGAGACCTGTAAGAAAGGGAGAGTTGGTAAGCACAAGCATGTTTACAAAGATAAATGAGATCAACCAAGGCATGAATCAGCGTACGTGCGAGCTCTCTGGAGAAGGGCTCCGGCGCCTCAAAGTTTTTTTGGCCACTACCTTCCTCACCGCCGTTCTTGTTTTAGTTGGAACTCGGGAGGCAGCTGACCCGGAAGTTGCTTGGCTCTTGGAAGCCGATTTTGGTGATATCGGCTGGTTCTGCATCACGACCTGTTTCAAAGGTGGCGAGTTTTTGCAGAAAAGGACCACAGGAGCTGGTGGGAGGAATTCGAAGGGGGAGCCATCCTCGTTAGTAGGTTCTGGACCATCTTGTTGCTGCAAGGAGACAGAGCAGGATATTAAAAGAATCGTCGTGAGCTGCATCAAGAAAATTTACAAGTAGCAGTACCTGTTCTACGGGGATGTCATATTCAGCATCGAGCTGTTCCAGCAATGGTCCCAGAGCTCTCCTGAAGGCATGAGTCTTCCACATCGACCACCAGTTCTCAAAACCATCGGTTGATGAAGCGAAAGTGAGGTTGTTAGGAATTGGGATGGTCAGAGCATCGAAGAAAGAATAACACCTCTGACTGGTGAGAGGATCGGGCAGGTCAGCTCTGCTCTCTGTGAGGTGGTGGAGAAAGAAATGAGGAGGTACTTGCCCAAGGCCAAATTGCCGAGCTGCTACGACCGGCTGGTAGAACTCGTATCCAGGCTTGATTATTCTGTTGGATGTGCTCATGCCAACTGGGAGGAAGCAGGGACGGATCACGGTGGAGAATAGCTGCCGAGTGCTAGTGTCATCGGCAAAGTTGTCCAGCCTGAAGGAGATTGGATTTTCAAAATTTTCCGATTCCTCCGTGTAAGGAAAGAAGATAGGATTGTCCAGGCCTTGGAAGAAAATGCTGAACCACTTGGATGCTTCATGAGGGATCAGTTTACTACCTGGCAGGCTATACAGAGCTTGGCCGTAGCTGGTGCATCGGATCTGCTTCCCTTTGGCATCTGGAAAGGTGCAACTTGCCAAAAGGGGGAAGTTTGGGATATGGTTTTGAAAGTACAGCTGAGCCCATAGTTGAATAAACCACCAAGGACCTCCTGTTTTGACTGCTATGTGGGAGGATAGTTTGACAGACATCAACTGGAGATATCGATAGACTTCTCCAAGGAACAGTTTGCCGATGCCAAGTTGAGTGCCTCTGGCAAGTTCATAGGCCAAGGAGAGATAATTCTTGGTTGGGGCAAGGGAAGGGCCACAGAATATGAAATGTTCCAGCCAGAAATTGAGGAAGGCCGTGTGTTCTTTCTCTGTGACAGGGCCCTTAGTTTTCATGTGGCTTCGAAGATAAGCACCCCAGTTCGTGCAATCTGTTTTGGAAGAAAGCTTGAAGGGGACTTTTGGCAGCATAAAAGCAGAGGGGCTGGGTGATGTGACGTCTAGACCAGTAATCATCACCACGTCTAACAGAGTTGGTGTCATGGGGCCATGGCCGAACATGAAGCAGTTCAGAGCATCAGACCAGAAATAGCCGATGGTTTTTAGAAGATTTTCATGTTTCTCAAGGGGAGACAATGACAAAGTCAAGGCATCGGCTATTCCCGTGGTTTCCCATTGGGATTGGTAAGTTTTGGCTACCCTACTGTACCAAGAAACCCAATATTCGGGAGGATTAGGCCAGGCTCGTAAGCAGTCGGCCCAAGAATCCAAATCTAAGTTTTGGCTTACGAAGGGGATTCTGTTTGCCTCGCAAGAGATCAGATGGGCAGGACTAGATTCTGTACGGGGGCCAAGGCAGAGAGAATTTGGGAGAGAAGGATGCGGTAGCGGAATGTCTGAAACCTAAAATTTTAATGATGGGATAAAGCATTAATTCAGGTGTTTGCTATTAATTCTAGCACCGAGCTCGGATTGCGAGGAACAGTTAAGGATTACCTTCAGACCGGAGACCGCTGTGTTGGCGCTGGACGATTCCGCCATCTAATTTGCCGGCGGAGATGGATCTATGCGGTGGGGAATCTAGGGTTCGTGTCGCCGTGAGCCCGATTTGTTCAATGAGGCAATTGGAGATCTGAGTTAGCCTTTTTGAAGATGGTTGCAGGTTACCGTTGAAATTGGAAAGTGACCGCTCAGACTTGTCTAAATAAGCGACCGAGTTTGACCTTGCCAACGTTTGTGGGAAAAGCCGATGTGTTGCCATCGGCTCTTTGGGCTTTGACTTGGTTGATCATATCAAGCGTGGTATGGTGAAAGCCGATTCGTTACTATCGGCTTTTGGAACGTTGACCTATTTGACTATCGGCAAAATCAAATTGGGAAAAGCAAGCTTTGTTGATTCCAAAGACGGTTGTTTACAATGAAGCCGATTGCTTACAAAATGGAGATCTACTACTAGTACTACTACTACTAGTTCCTAATCTAGAAGGCGGCGTCGTCGTCGTCGCCGTTGCCATTGCCGCCGCCGTCTTCGCTGTCATCGGCGCTGCTGCCGGCGTAGTCCTCACCGCTGCTGCTGAAGTTGTCAGCGGGGGCCTCCTCGTCCTCGTCGTCGTCGTCGGTGTCCTCGCTGGACCCGGCGCGGAAGCGCTTCACCGGCGGGTATTCGTCGGAGGAGGTGTCCTCCTCTGCTTCTTCCTCCTCATCGGAAGAGCCGATGTCCTCGCCCCAGGACACGGCGTCGTCGGCGCTCTCCGCCTCCAGTTCCCCGTCGACGAGGAGTTGGAGGTCCTCCTCGCCGTCGGTCAGGGACTCGTCGTCCTCTGACTGGGCGGCGAAGTCCCAGTCTCTCTCGTCCCACCATTGTGGGGCGAGAGCTTCGTACGCCGCCATTGGCGGGTGCTCCGGCGTCGGCTCCCGGTTGACGGAGTCGGAGGATTGGAAGGAAAGGCCGGATGTGTTGGAGGAAGAAGAGGAGGCCATGGCGGAGGAAGAGGGTTTTTTGGCTATTGGAGAAGAATGAGGATGCAAATGGTTCGGATAGATTTAAATAAGGGGAATAGTGGAAGATGGTTCAATGCCATAGCGGTTTTCGAGAATGTGGTGCCAGAGTTGTCAAATCGTGTACTGCGGAGAAGTTGAGAAGGCGAGGCATCATGATGAGGAGGCGATATGACGGTTCTGCTCTGCAACGCGTGACCCGATGAAGAAAAAACAGAGTGGTTTTGGAATTATTATTGCCAAAACCAGGGGGGCATGTGTTATCGCCACATTTTTTGGCCAAATGAGGAGATAGGCCGTATCAAGATGGGCTTGGAGGCTGGATCGGCTTGCGCGTGGATTTGGGCTAATTGCCGTGGTATCTGTATATTATGATAGATTACGTTTCGGTTTAAACAAGAGATAGAGTTGTTAGGTTTATTCCAAAGATAGAAAGTCTCCGGACTATAAATGTGTACCTAGGGTTATTGAGAAAGGAGGACGACCACGTTCACAACAAACACAATCTCGGCGCATCGCCACCCCTTGTTTCGAGGGTTTCTTTCAGGTAAGCGTCGTGCTGCCTAGATCGCATCTCGCGATCTAGGCAGCATCTGCTTATGTGGTTATTTGGTGTTGCTCGTACTGAAGCCTTGTTGATGGTGAGTAATACTGTTATCATAGATCTGTTTGGGCTAGCATCGGTGCTTTTGGTTTTGTTTGCTTAGTCATGCTGCCCCTAGAGATCTCGCTGCCTTTGCACCTATTTGGGTGTAAGGGCAGCATCTTGCTTGATCTTTATTCAGTCGATTCAATCTGTCATAGTTGTTCCTTGTTCTCCAAGGATTAGTTTGATATCCGCATGGTTAGGCCTCACAAACGGGTTGAACGATCCAGTAGTACGTAAGGATATGGTTTGCCAATTCGAGAGGAGTTGTTCCGGGAATTGACTCTACGTTGGTTTTTTGGCCTCCTCTAGGGTTAGTTTTCTGCTATCTTTCGTATCTACCAGGCTCAATTACGTGTGGGATGTTCCAATTATGTGGTGAAAGCGTTAAACTATCGTAGATCGATTTGACTTGTATTGATAAAGCAAAACCCCCATGTTATCGTAGATCCAATGCAGATCCATGGGACAATCGGCTACATGAGCCGATTCACAGGGAAACCTGAGAGCCGATCGAGGCTCGTATTTAATGTTTACGTGTCTGCCATGCAGGAAACTAATCGAAGCAATCCATCACCTTCCTGATCAGGTATAGGTCAGGTGGCACGCCCTTACATCAGCCAGGATGTGTGCCGGAGTTTTGCGGGCCGTTGCCCGAGGGACCAGGGCCCACCAGCAGTTCTGGGAGCCTCCCGGCTCTTCGTGTTGCTCGTCGCTGCTCGCCGGTGGGTTTTGACAGGCAACACATTCTGGCACGCCCGGTGGGACACTTAACAACATCTGCATCAACATCTGACGCTGCGATGGGGGACAGACCAATCACGTACGACGATCTGCCTGATGAGCACAAGAAGAGGTATGATGATATCAAAGCTCTCTTTGAAGCCGATCTCATCGGCTCTTTTGAGAGGACCCGTAAACATGGCATCAGGTGGAAAGGGTTCTCACCCGAAGGCGCTCTCGATGAGGTGGATCTGTCTGTTCCTTCAGAGGATCGCACCAGAGCTCTGCGACAGGAAGTCAATTACATGGTGGCTCATTCTCTTCACCGCCATTCTGAGAGCCTGGTGAACGCTTTCGAGCGCGTCGCGGTTCGCGTGGTTCAGGAGATCATGAAACATCAGTACTCTCCGTCGGGGCCTACCCTAGGGACTCACCAGGGAGAAAGACCGCTCCAGACCAGGCCACAGCTACCATTCACGCTTGCAGCTCCGGAGCCACCGGGGTCACCGGCGTACGTCGTCTACAAGATTGGAGGTGAATCCTGGCGATTACCAATTCCTGTTTGAACCACCTAAGGAAATCCCACATGGATATGTGTGCACATACGTGCCGGACTGCAACAGCCTGACACACACGAACCAGATTGCAACCGCAGGGATTTCTGGGGCAGGTGTTTCTGGAGTAGGGATTTCGGGAGCAGGGATTTCCGGGATGGACGCTGATAAACAGGCGTGGCTGGCTAAGTATGCCACCGGAACGAGTCAGGAGAATTTAGCCCCTGCAGCTCAAACGGTGGAGCAAATCAGTACCATCTTGAGAGACCAGTTCGGCTTCGTGCCGAAGAGGAGAACAATCGGCTATTCCAAGCCGTACCCCAACGAGTATGATCTGATTCCGCTTCCACCCAAGTATCGGCTCCCTGAGTTCTCAAAATTTAATGGTTCAGAAGGGTCTAGCTCGATCGAGCACGTGAGCCGATATTTGGCACAGTTAGGCATGATTTCAGCATCGGATCAGTTACGCGTAAGGTTCTTTGCGCAATCTCTGACAGGACCAGCTTTTGGGTGGTACACCTCGTTGCCACCAGATTCGATCCGGACCTGGAAGCAGCTGGAGGAACAGTTCCATATTCAGTATCATTCAGAAGCTACCGAGGCTGGCATTGCCGATCTGGCGCAGGTGCGGCAGAAGCGGGGAGAAACGGTAGCCGTGTATATTCAGCGTTTCAGGACTGTCAAGAACCGATGTTATTCGGCTCGTTTAACTGAGAAAGAAGCAGTCGAGCTGGCCGTGTTGGGTCTCTCAGCACCGATCAAGGATCTGGCTTTCCAAGTAGAATACAATTCACTGGCGCACATGGTCCAGAAACTGACAATGTATGAGCAGCGCCACCCTGAGTTGTACCAAGACAAGTTCAAACGTCCGATAGGCCTGGTCGATACAGAAGAAGAGGATCTTGTAGAAGACCAGGAGATAGCCGTGGCTGAATGGGCTCGGGGAGCAGATCCTGTGTCCTGCAAATGGGTGAAACAGCAAGGGCCTGCAAAAGGGTTCGACTTCGATGTAAGCAAAGCTGAGCAGATATTCGATTTACTGATGAAGGAAAAGCAGCTGAAGTTACCCGAAGGCCATAAAATCCCTACGGCGCAAGAGATGAACGGGAGATCATACTGCAAGTGGCATCACTCGTTCACCCACACCACCAATGATTGCAAAGAGCTACGTCGGCAGATCCAAACGGCGATAGAACAGGGCCGTCTGATCCTTGGGCAGTTCGCCATGAAAGTGGACACAAACCCGTTTCCTGGCATCAACATGGTAGAGCACAGCCACTCCACGAGGCGTCAGCTAGATTTCTCGTTCGATATTAACATGGCAGGGCCTATGTACCACCATGGCAAGTATGAGGAGGAAAGCGGCCACTCCCGGGGCAAAGAAAAGGAAGAGGCCGGTCCACGCGACCGGCCCCGTTATGATGATAGGCGGTATATAACCGAGGAACAAGTGAGAAGCGTGCGATATCAGAAGCCACACTCCACGCATCTCCTTAACAAGTATGAGCGTCAGTATGACCGACGTCGGCAGTACGACAGAGACGATGAAAGAGATCGTCGGACCGACGCATACGATGGGAGATACCGTCGGCATGATAGAGATGATGAAGGATATGAGCACCGCGCTAGGGGAAGGTCAAAGGAAAAGGAAGGCGTGGATAAACATTGGGATTGTCCTTTCTTCAAGTACTGTTGGGATGCGGGAATGAGCCGATTGCCTACAGTCGACAACTGCCCGGAATGTGGACAGCAGAAGGATGACACAGGTCCAGTTTCAGTGTTCAAGCGTCTAGGGCCTCTCCGGCCTCAGAACAGACAAGAGGAGTCATCTCGAGCAAAAGATCTCGAGGAGTCAGAGGATGAAGAAGAAGATAGATATCACCGGCCAAGGTGGTGTCCCGATGGACTCAGACACACCCAAAAGCGTAGAGTTCAGCGGCTACGTAGCTTGGAGGAAGCCGAAGCGCAGTACCTCCACACTTTAAGTAAAGCCCGGCCTGACCTGGCCGTGAAAATTCAGCAAACCTTGGAGACGGAGGCCCGTCCAAAAAAGAAAGAGTGGCGCCCCAAACCAGTAAAAGCCGATGCGAAGACATCGGCTGGCACAAACATGGTGTTCATACTTCCGTCAGAGTTTTGCGCTCCAAGAACCGAAGAACTACCAGTGGCACAGTTTGACTGCGGCCCACGGCCGGTTATCTTTGAAAAGCCACGGGAGAAGGGCTACAAACATCTGAAAGCCCTGTACCTGAGAGGTTATATCAATGGGCAGCCTGTCCGCAAGATGTTGGTTGACACCGGAGCGGCAGTCAATATAATGCCATACTCCATGCTGCGGCGTTTGGGACGCTCCACTGCAGATCTGATCAAAACCAACGTCACGCTAAGCGACTTCAACGGCCAAGCTTCAGAAACGCAAGGCGTTCTGAACGTGGATCTGACCGTGGGTAGAAAAACCATCCCTACGTCGTTCTTCATTGTTGACAGCAAAAGCACCTACGCTGTCTTGCTGGGAAGGGATTGGATTCACGCTAACTGCTGCATTCCATCCACGATGCACCAATGCCTGATACAGTGGGATGGAGATGAAGTGGAGGTCATTCATGCAGATGATTCGATCGAGATCTCAATAGCTGGCATGAACATTTGGGACGCAGAAGACCAAGAGCCGATCTCTGGAGTCAGTCTAGACGGCTGTGAGCGCATTGAAGCTACAAAAAACGGGGTGAGGCTGGTCTTATCCACTGGCCTGACAGAGTAGCAAAGCCCACGATTGTGCGTGGTAAGGCCGATCCCTGCGATCGGCCACAAAAAATAAAAAGCAGTGATCTTACGACAAGCATGTCATGTAGTCGTAGTAGGGAGATTCCCTACCATTGTAGAGCACAAATAAGTTGTAAACCTTCCTTGAGTAATGCAATCAAAAAGGGGGGCGATTCCGGCAATCGGCCCAAATTATCTTTGTTATCCTCACCAAACTTTTGGCCGGTGTTCAGCATCGATTTAGCAGGTGACGGAAAGCTGGGGTATGGGTTTACATCCGCTGATGAGCTAGAGGAGATTGACATCGGTCCTGGGGATAAGCCACGACCGACATTTATCAGCAAAAAGTTAGATCCGAATCTGCGGGGTCCGATGATAGCTTTGTTGAAAGAATATCCAGATTGCTTTGCCTGGGACTATACGGAGATGCCCGGGTTAGACAGGAGCATCATTGAGCATCGGCTCCCGCTTAAAAAAGGGTTTCGGCCATTCCAGCAGCAAGCACGACAGATGAAGGCCGAAATTTTAGAGGAAGTCAAGAAAGAGATCGAGAAAATGTTGAAAGCTGGGTTCATCAGGCCATGCAGGTATGCTGAGTGGATTTCTAGTATCGTACCTGTAGAGAAAAAGGATGGCCGATGGCGTGTTGCCATAGATTTTCGGGATCTCAATAGAGCCACTCCAAAGGATGAGTATCCGATGCCGGTAGCAGAGACATTGATCAACGTAGCTGCTGGTCATAAGGTCTTGAGCTTTATGGATGGCAATGCCGGTTACAATCAAATTTTTATGGCTCCAGAAGATATACACAAGACTGCATTCAGAGTCCCAGGTTCGGTGGGGTTGTTTGAATATGTAGTCATGACATTTGGACTGAAGAATGCCGGCGCCACATACCAAAGAGCCATGAATTACATTTTCCATGATCTGATCGGCAAGCTGGTGGAGATTTATATCGATGACGTGGTAGTCAAGTCTGCTTCAGTACAAGGACACTTGGACGATCTGCGACGCGTCCTGGACCGAACCAGAAAATTTGGGCTACGGATGAATCCAAAGAAGTGTGCCTTCGGTGTGACGGCCGGTCAGTTCTTGGGTTTCTTGGTCCATGAACGCGGAATTGAGATCGGCCTAAAAAGTCAGGAGGCAGTGCGAACAATGAAGCCACCTACCACGAAGAAAGAACTGCAGTGTCTCATCGGCAAAATCAACTTCGTCAGAAGGTTCATCTCAAATCTGTCAGGAAGAATAGAACCGTTCATGGGACTGGTGAAAATTAAATCTGATGAGGAGTTCCGCTGGGGGACAGAGCAACAACGAGCCTTCGACGAGATCAAAGAATATCTAACGAAGCCGCCAGTGTTGGTTCCACCGCAGCAGGATAGGCCGTTCTACATTTACTTGTCGGTGGCTGACACGTCCATCGCCTCGGTGGTGGTGCAAGTTTATGATGGTCTGGAGCGAGTTGTGTTTTACATCAGCAGAAGGATGCTGGATGCAGAGACAAGGTATCCTGAGATCGAGAAGTTATGCCTCTGCCTATTTTTCACCTGCACCAAGCTGCGACACATCTTGCTGTCAGCAGAGATTATCATCATATGCAAATCAGATGTCATAAAACATATGCTGTCGGCTCCTGTGTTGAAAGGCCGACTCGGCAAATGGATGTTTGCATTATCGGAATTTGATATCCGGTATCAACCCGCCAAAGCGGTTAAGGGACAGGCGTTGGCCGATCTTATTGCTGAACGAATCAACACTGATATAGCAGCACTGTCTGTACGTGCATGGGCTATGTTTTTCGATGGATCGGCTTGTGATGATGGTTGCGGCATCGGCATTCTACTCGTGTCGCCCCGGGGGGCAACATATTCCTTCTCCATCAGGCTATCTACCCCTTGCACCAACAATGTCGCTGAGTATGAGGCAATACGCAAGGGAATGGAGTTGCTCATTGAAGCCGGAGCAGAAGCAGTGGAACTTTTTGGAGACTCCAAATTGGTGATTTCCCAACTCACGGACGAATACAAGTGTGAGAGCGAGTCACTCTTCCCATTATGGTTGCAATGCCGTGAGCTGATGGCACAGTTCAGGTATCTAAACTTTAACTGGATCCCGCGGTCGCAGAATACCGAGGCGAATGATCTTGCACAGATGGCTTCAGGCTACAAGGACATAGCAGATGGAACTGATGTTCAGGTACAGTTCCTGGAGGCGGACGACTGGAGAGCCGATATCTTCAATTACTTGAAAGATTCGGCTCGGGGGGCACCTAAACGGATAAGGTACAAGGCCATGAAGTATGTGCTTATTGGGGATGACATGTTCTACAGGACTTTGGAAGGGTTACTGCTCAAATGTCTGGGGCCAACCGAGGCAAATCGGCTTCTACACGAGGTACACGAAGGCGCCTGTGGAACTCACCAATCGGCTCACAAGATGAAATGGTTGATCAGGCGATCAGGGTTTTATTGGCCCACCATGCTTGAGGACCGTTTTAAGTACTATAAAGGGTGTCAAGCATGTCAGAAATTTGGGAATATTCAGATGGTACCTGCATCAGCGATGAACCCCATCATCAAGCCTTGGCCATTCCGAGGTTGGGGCATGGATATGATTGGCAAGATCAATCCTCCATCAAGCAAAGGCCACATGTGGATTTTGGCCATTACGGATTATTTCACTAAATGGGTGGAAGCCGTTCCTATGAAGTCAGTAAACTCGAAGGATGTTATCAATTTCGTGAAAGAACATGTCATTCATAGATTCGGGATTCCCCAAACTATCACGACCGATGGAGGTTCGGTCTTCATTTCTCACGAGTTTAGAGAGTTCTGCGAGGACACGGGAATTAAGCTGATCCGATCATCTCCATATTATGCTCAAGCAAATGGGCAAGCTGAAGCGTCCAATCAGAGCCTTATCAAGCTGATCAAGAGAAAAATCGACGAGCACCCTAGGCGTTGGCACGAGGTTTTGTCAGAAGCTTTGTGGGCTTATCGCATGTCATGTCATGGAGCGATAAAAACCTCGCCATACCATCTAGTCTATGGACAAGAAGCCGTATTGCCATGGGAGATTATGGCTGGATCGAGACGTGTCACTTTTCAGAACGATCTAACAACTGAAGAATATGCAGCCCTGATGAGTGACAGTGTTGAGGATTTAACTGAACTTAGGCTGTGGTCGCTTGAGAAAATTAAAGAGAACAAAGCCAAGGTAGCTCGTGCATATAATAAGAAGGTGAGACCAAAGGAGTTCCACGTTGGTGATCTGGTATGGGAAGCTGTATTGCCATTGGGAACTAAAGATGCAGCATACGGTAAATGGTCTCCAAATTGGCACGGGCCATACAGGGTCGACCAAGTTTTAAGGGGCAACGCGTACATGCTTGAGGAGCTGGACGGTGTGAAATTCCCAGTGGCTGTCAATGGTCAGCATCTCAAGAAATATTTCCCAAGCATGTGGGATGATGGACAGTGAAATATGGGGGCCGATACATGAAATCGGCCAAATAAAAAAAAATATCCAGATTAATATTTCCCAAGCATGTGGGATGATGAACAGTGAAATATGGGGGCCGATACATGAAATCGGCCAAATAAAAAAAACAATGCACAGCCATCGACTCTCGAGGTTCAGACTGTTACGAGCAGGTGTCAGGTTACATGAATAAGCTACTGAAGGAATGCCTCGAAGGCACGGAGGGCGTCAGCACGGACACGATCCACCTCGGCGATCTCGGCTACGTCATCATCGTCCTTGCCCGTCACTAGCTGCTTGCTCAGGGCACGTATTTCTGCCAGATCAGTCTTCAGTTGAGCTTTGAGGCCTTCTGCTTCGTCTTGGGAGCGGGCGATGAATGCTTCCTTGTCATGAATGAGCTTTTTAGTCGCCCGGACCTTCTCTTCGAGATCTTCCAATTCCTTTTTTAAGGATGCAAGCTCGGCGGTGCTGACAGAGGTGTCAGTTTTGGCATCCAGAGACGCCTTTTTCTCATTGAGCCGCTGACATTTGGCTGCAATATCGGCCTTCAGTGGGAGTTGGGCGTGGCGTAGATTGATCCTCTCACGAGCCAACTTCACCCTTGACCCATAGAAAGACAGAGTCACAACTGGCCAAAGCTTCACTTGCAATGCTACCGGGAGTTGATCCTTGATTTCGTCAAGAACACTCTTCACCTCTTCAGAACCCTCGACCAACCTCTCGATTGGGGAGGACAGCAAGGCTTTGAGACGCTGGAGTTGAGGTAGAACAGCGCTTGCTCGTGGTTCATCGTTGGCGGCAGAGGGAGCTGGTTCGATGGATTCAGGGTCGAACGTCAGCAAGCCTGAGATATCACAACCCTGGCAGGCAGAAGTGGTGTCAGTATGCGTCAAACAGGGAAGGATGAGTCGAAAGAAGTGAACATACCTCTCCTGAGATCAGGGGGATAGCCGACGGCGAGACAATCGGCTCGTGTGTTGTTGCTGAGGGCTTGGCCAGATTGGCAACCATTTCATCTACACCTTCAGGGATTACTAGATCTAGGCTTGCGGAAGGCATCGGCACTTCCCCGACTTTCCCACTAGGAGTGTCCTTCGTCTGCATGAAAGGTGCTTAGCCGATGTGAATAGCAATGAATCGGCATAAAAAAGGAGTGGTAAGAGTATGGAGGATAATTACTTTCGAAGCCTCCTGGCTCGAAGAAGAAGTTTGCAGTCCCTTGCGAGCCCTCTTGGGGCTCACAGCTTGCCCCGCCTCGACTGCTGCTCGGGGGGCAACAGGTTCAGGAACAGGCCTTTTCCTGGAAGCCGATGGTGGCACATCTGGCTGGCTCGGTGTGGTGGTTCTCTCAGAGTCTGCTGAGCTCGAATCTCCTCGATTGGATTGTGTTTCCTTGCTGGAGGTGTCTTCGATGGAGACCTGTAAGAAAGGGAGAGTTCGTAAGCACGAGCATGTTTACAAAGGTAAATGAGATCAACCAAGGCATGAATCAGCGTACGTGCGAGCTCTCTGGAGAGGGGCTCCGGCGCCTCAAAGTTTTCTTGGCCACTATCTTCCTCACCGCCGTTCTTGTTTTAGTTGGAACTCGGGAGGCAGCTGACCCGGAAGTTGCTTGGCTCTTGGAAGCCGATTTTGGTGGTATCAGCTGGTTCTGCATCACGACCTGTTTCAAAGGTGGCGAGTTTTTGCAGAAAAGGACCACAGGAGCTGGTGGGAAGAATTCGAAGGGGGAGCCATCCTCGTTGGTAGGTTCTGGACCATCTTGTTGCTGCAAGGAGACAGAGCAGGATATTAAAAGAATCGTCGTGAGCTGCATTAAGAAAATTTACAAGTAGCAGTACCTGTTCTACGGGGATGTCATATTCAGCATCGAGCTGTTCCAGCAATGGTCCCAGAGCTCTCCTGAAGGCATGAGTCTTCCACATCGACCACCAGTTCTCAAAACCATCGGTTGATGAAGCGAAAGTGAGGTTGTTAGGAATTGGGATGGTCAGAGCATCGAAGAAAGAATAACACCTCTGACTGGTGAGAGGATCGGGCAGGTCAGCTCTGCTCTCTGTGAGGTGGTGGAGAAAGAAATGAGGAGGTACTTGCCCAAGGCCAAATTGCCGAGCTGCTACGACCGGCTGGTAGAACTCGTATCCAGGCTTGATTATTCTGTTGGATGTGCTCATGCCAACTGGGAGGAAGCAGGGACGGATCACGGTGGAAAATAGCTGCCGAGTGCTAGTGTCGTCGGCAAAGTTGTCCAGCCTGAAGGAGATTGGATTTTCAAAATTTTCCGATTCCTCCGTGTAAGGAAAGAAGATAGGATTGTCCAGGCCTTGGAAGAAAATGCTGAACCACTTGGATGCTTCATGAGGGATCAGTTTACTACCTGGCAGGCTATACAGAGCTTGGCCGTAGCTGGTGCATCGGATCTGCTTCCCTTTGGCATCTGGAAAGGTGCAACTTGCCGAAAGGGGGAAGTTTGGGATATGGTTTTGAAAGTACAGCTGAGCCCATAGTTGAATAAACCACCAAGGACCTCCTGTTTTGACTGCTATGTGGGAGGATAGTTTGACAGACATCAACTGGAGATATCGATAGACTTCTCCAAGGAACAGTTTGCCGATGCCAAGTTGAGTGCCTCTGGCAAGTTCGTAGGCCAAGGGAAGATAATTCTTGGTTGGAGCAAGGGAAGGGCCACAGAATATGAAATGTTCCAGCCAGAAATTGAGGAAGGCCGTGTGTTCTTTCTCTGTGACAGGGCCCTTAGTTTTCATGTGGCTTCGAAGATAAGCACCCCAGTTCGTGCAATCTGTTTTGGAAGAAAGCTTGAAGGGGACTTTTGGCAGCATAAAAGCAGAGGGGCTAGGTGATGTGACGTCCAGACCAGTAATCATCACCACGTCTAACAGAGTTGGTGTCATGGGGCCATGGCCGAACATGAAGCAGTTCAGAGCATCAGACCATAAATAGCCGATGGTTTTTAGAAGATTTTCATGTTTCTCAAGGGGAGACAATGACAAAGACAAGGCATCGGCTATTCCCGTGGTTTCCCATTGGGATTGGTAAGTTTTGGCTACCCTACTGTACCAAGAAACCCAATATTCGGGAGGATTAGGCCAGGCTCGTAAGCAGTCGGCCCAAGAATCCAAATCTAAGTTTTGGCTTACGAAGGGGATTCTGTTTGCCTCGCAAGAGATCAGATGGGCAGGACTAGATTCTGTACGGGGGCCAAGGCAGAGAGAATTTGGGAGAGAAGGATGCGGCAGCAGAATGTCTGAAACCTAAAATTTCAATGATGGGATAAAGCATTAATTCAGGTGTTTGCTATTAATTCTAGCACCGTGCTCGGATTGCGAGGAACAGTTAAGGATTACCTTCAGACCGGAGACCGCTGTGTTGGCGCTGGACGATTCCGCCATCTAATTTGCCGGCGGAGATGGATCTATGCGGTGGGGAATCTAGGGTTCGTGTCGCCGTGAGCCCGATTTGTTCAATGAGGCAATTGGAGATCTGAGTTAGCCTTTTTGAAGATGGTTGCAGGTTACCGTTGAAATTGGAAAGTGACCGCTCAGACTTGTCTAAATAAGCGACCGAGTTTGACCTTGCCAACGTGTGGGAAAAGCCGATGTGTTGCCATCGGCTCTTTGGGCTTTGACTTGGTTGATCATATCAAGCGTGGTATGGTGAAGCCGATTCGTTACTATCGGCTTTTGGAACGTTGACCTATTTGACTATCGGCAAAATCAAATTGGGAAAAGCAAGCTTTGTTGATTCCAAAGACGGTTGTTTAGAATGAAGCCGATTGCTTACAAAATGGAAATCTACTACTAGTACTGCTACTACTAGTTCCTAATCTAGAAGGCGGCGGCGGCGTCGTCGCCGTTGCCATTGCCGCCGCCGTCTTCGCTGTCGTCGGCGCTGCTGCCGGCGTAGTCCTCACCGCTGCTGCTGAAGTTGTCAGCGGGGGCCTCCTCGTCCTCGTCGTCGTCGTCGATGTCCTCGCTGGACCCGGCGCGGAAGCGCTTCACCGGCGGGTATTCGTCGGAGGAGGTGTCCTCCTCTGCTTCTTCCTCCTCATCGGAAGAGCCGATGTCCTCGCCCCAGGACACGGCGTCGTCGGCGCTCTCCGCCTCCAGTTCCCCGTCGACGAGGAGTTGGAGGTCCTCCTCGCCGTCGGTCAGGGACTCGTCGTCCTCTGACTGGGCGGCGAAGTCCCAGTCTCTCTCGTCCCACCATTGTGGGGCAAGAGCTTCGTACGCCGCCATTGGCGGGTGCTCCGGCGTCGGCTCCCGGTTGACGGAGTCGGAGGATTGGAAGGAAAGGCCGGATGTGTTGGAGGAAGAAGAGGAGGCCATGGCGGAGGAAGAGGGTTTTTTGGCTATTGGAGAAGAATGAGGATGCAAATGGTTTGGATAGATTTAAATAAGGGGAATAGTGGAAGATGGTTCAATGCCATAGCGGTTTTCGAGAATGTGGTGCCAGAGTTGTCAAATCGTGTACTACGGAGAAGTTGAGAAGGCGAGGCATCATGATGAGGAGGCGATATGACGGTTCTGCTCTGCAACGCGTGACCCGATGAAGAAAAAAACAGAGTGGTTTTGGAATTATTATTGCCAAAACCAGGGGGGCATGTGTTATCGCCACATTTTGGCCAAATGAGGAGATGGGCCGTAATCAAGATGGGCTTGGAGGCTGGATCGGCCTTGCGCGTGGATTTGGGCTAATTGCCCGTGTATCTGTATATTATGATAGATTACGTTTCGGTTTAAACAAGAGATAGAGTTGTTAGGTTTATTCCAAAGATAGAAAGTCTCCGGACTATAAATGTGTACCTAGGGTTATTGAGAAAGGAGGACGACCACGTTCACAACAAACACAATCTCGGCGCATCGCCACCCCTTGTTTCGAGGGTTTCTTTCAGGTAAGCGTCGTGCTGCCTAGATCGCATCTCGCGATCTAGGCAGCATCTGCTTATGTGTTATTTGGTGTTGCTCGTACTGAAGCCTTGTTGATGGCGAGTAATACTGTTATCATAGATCTGTTTGGGCTAGCATCGGTGCTTTTGGTTTTGTTTGCTTAGTCATGCTGCCCCTAGAGATCTCGCTGCCTTTGCACCTATTTTGGGTGTAAGGGCAGCATCTTGCTTGATCTTTATTCAGTCGATTCAATCTGTCATAGTTGTTCCTTGTTCTCCAAGGATTAGTTTGATATCCGCATGGTTAGGCCTCACAAACGGGTTGAACGATCCAGTAGTACGTAAGGATATGGTTTGCCAATTCGAGAGGAGTTGTTCCGGGAATTGACTCTACGTTGGTTTTTTGGCCTCCTCTAGGGTTAGTTTTCTGCTATCTTTTGTATCTACCAGGCTCAATTACGTGTGGGATGTTCCAATTATGTGGTGAAAGCGTTAAACTGTCGTAGATCGATTTGACTTGTATTGATAAAGCAAAACCCCCATGTTATCGTAGATCCAATGCAGATCCATGGGACAATCGGCTACATGAGCCGATTCACAGGGAAACCTGAGAGCCGATCGAGGCTCGTATTTAATGTTTACGTGTCTGCCATGCAGGAAACTAATCGAAGCAATCCATCACCTTCCTGATCAGGTATAGGTCAGGTGGCACGCCCTTACATCAGCCAGGACATGTGCCGGAGTTTTGCGGGCCGTTGCCCGAGGGACCAGGGCCCACCAGCAGTTCTGGGAGCCTCCCGGCTCTTCGTGTTGCTCGTCGCTGCTCGCCGGTGGGTTTTGACAGGCAACACACACACTTGCTACTATTAAATTTAACCAAATTACTATTTTGATCATTATTTGAATTCTGAAAATGATTTTGGAGTGAAACCACTTGCAGTAGCTTTGTGTTACTGACCTCTATCCAGTAGCATCACTATCCAAAATTATTGAAACACCTTGCAAATATTCAAATTCAATTATGAGAATTTGAGTATCTTCATTATAGAATTAATTCTATAATTCTTTTCAATATGATTCCTTTTACAAAAGTGAATCATATGATCATATCAATCTATCATTATCATATTGCCTCTTAACCCTGACCCAATATCATGCCATCTACTCTTGTGGACCCAGTTCACAATGTTCAAATTACATTTGAGTATTGTGTGGTAGAACCCAATTAGTTTCCCCTTGCTATTTGTGATAGTACACTCCACTCCATGTCACACATATCATAAACCATTCAAATCAGATACCATTCTTGAAACTATAAACCAAACCTAGTTTAAATTCTTCAAAGAGGAATTTAAACATTGACATGGCCCAATCTTGAGACTATTACCCAAGTTTAATTAAAATCTCTTGTCCAAGGAAACCTTGTGACCAAGAAGCCACCATCACTCTAAATTACTTTCCTACCTATTCATACCCAAGCCTATGTGTAACATATACTATTTTGAGTAAGTGTTATCACACTTTATTTAGTAGTGTTTTGTTGCACTATTCTATACTCTTGAGAATCTATTCACATGAGTCATCTTAAACTATATCCATGCTTATGACAATCACAAGATTTTTATCATTATATTGTAATCTTGGAGGATCATTCCTTTCCAATTATTGAACTTGCCATCCAAACTCTCAATCCATATATTGTAAGCCAAGCTTCAAGCCATATCTTTCTCATCACAAAATCATAAGAAATTTAAAATGTTGAACCAACCCATTTCAATTGTTTGCATTACTTGATTTTGTTTGTCTTGGACCTGTGTGTATATATTGTGTACTTCTATTGCTATAGATTGAAAGGAGAGAACATGTCTTGTTGAGAGAAGTAAAACGGTTTGAACTCCAAAAAGGCAAGTGACACACATGCTTCTACCTACTTTTACTACTGCATTAGTGATTTTCAGTAGTATGCATGATAGGTGGAATATTCAACTGTTTTATAAAATGCTTAGATCCTAGTAGTGTGTAGCTATCCTTTAAAACCCTACCTGTTAGGATGCTAAATACTTTGAAAAATATTGATGCCATACTATGATCACTTGTTAAAAGTGTTTTGTGAACAAATTAAGAACTTCAACTAAAATGAAACACCTGGGTGGATTGGCTTGTTGATGGAGGAAAAGTTGAGTGTCTTCTGGGGCCTCATGCCTCCTAGAGGATGGGGTGAACCCCAGGAGTACACTTGTGGAATGCCACTCAGGAATAAAGAGGTTACCATGTCTTCCATGCTTTAGAGTACTTCTAGTGCAGCCTTATGACAATATGGGCTCTGTCTTGACTGATTAAGATGTGAGGGTTCAACCTGTGTGCAAGATATGGGCTGGTAGCAGAATTATAGGATGGGAACGGATCTTGCCAGTATGGTTGCTCTCTCCTTCTGAAAGGTCTTGTCTCATTCTTCTCTCTGGGTAGAATGGGTCTTAAGGTGAAAGTGCACAACCCCTGCAGGGTGTCAAACTAATCGATTAGCCATGTCCCCGGTTATGGACAATTTGAGTCTCTAGACATGGAATGTACGGAAGAATCTCATCACCGTTTCTGAATGCTTTTAAAACTTGACTAAAAACTCTTAGGCAGGAGCTCAGGGCCATACACTCTGAGGGGTGGTGGTTTCTGATGTTCCAACTTTGTTGAGTTTCACCCAGAACTACATACCGGCCAGTATGTAATGTATGGGGGTTGTCTTGACCCTTATAAACTAAAATTTTGAAAGAAAGTTTTGAAATCGATTTTAGGATATAATTGGCTTTATGCAAAGCAGCTTATGAGATCCACCAGCCAAATATCATATAGCTAGTTCTTTCACAAAAGCCACCAAATATGTGTCATTTGCCAGTACATCATTGTACTGACCCCCATTTATGGGGCTGCATATTCAAATGTGCAGATTCTTCTGATGAGGAGTAAGTTGATAGGATCTTGAGTCTACATACCAACATGACTGCCTGTGGCACATGGTGAAGATGGAGGCTCACTGCTACCCTAGTTTCTGTTGTGTTTATGTTGTGCTGAACTCTGACATTTGAGCTAGTCTATGAGACTAAGCTAGTTTGTAAGTTTAAAGACTTATGTATCTGGATCTGCGTTGTAATCTTTGATACTATGCAATGAATACTTCATTTTGTTCTGTGGTGCTATCAGTGATCCAGGGAATAGCACTTAACACAGGTGTTCCACCTTAATCTAAAGGTGGGGCGTTACAGAGCGCCTTCATGTGGTCAAGCCACAGGCGGATGTGTAGAGCCGGCTGGCGAGCCTGAGATCTTAGATCAGCCGCTGGAGCCGGGACTTTTTTTTGAAAGGGTAAAATAGTGGGAGAGAGTCCCACTGCACTTTTTATAAATATAGGTATAGTGTTACAAGATTACATAATTACAAGCATCTAGCTAGTGAAGAAAGGGCTATGGAATATACAAAATTACAAAGGTATGTGCAAAATCCAATCTCTGAAATTGTCTAAATGTTTTACTTTCAATCTGTATTGAACCCATCTGAGTTCTTGTTTGAAGATAGCTTTCCAACTGGCGATTGTTGGATGTTCATTGTTGAAGATCTTGTTATTTCAATTAATCCATATGCTCCAAGCTACCAGTATTATAATTTCCATGAACGAAAGATCTATCAATCATATTGCAAAAGGACAAGTATCAAAAAGGTGGTGAAGTGTTTCTTCATGACTGCAGTTTAAAGTAGCACATGAGTAGGATTGTATTGAGAAGTTCTTTCTTCCAAGCAAGTTCCTTGTATTCAGTCTGTCATGAAGCAGAAGCCAGAAGAAGAATTTGTGTCTTGCTTGACATGAGGATTTCCAAATCCATTTGAAATGTTGAGGGACAACCTGGACACCAATCAATGCTTTGTATGCTTGTTTTGTTGTAAATTCCTTGTTTCCCCAGATGTAACTCCACTGATCAATATTCCCTTGTTGAATGGTTCTCATCGTAGAATCACAAAGATTTTCCAGTGACTCAAATTCTGAGAAAGCTTGTTGAGATAAAGGCAAGTGAAAAGGATCTTCAAGGAATTCAGTTTCCATCACTTGTTTAACAGATAAATCTGTGTTCTTTGAGAATGTCAAAAGGTGTGGATATTTATGCATAATACATTCTGATTCCCAAAGATCTGTCCAGAATAAGGCTGATTTCCCATCTCCAATGTGACATCTGCTTATGCCTTTATATTTATCCAATAATTTGAGATGAGCTTTCCACCAAAAAGACCCTTCCAGGTGATTTCCAGGTAGTTGACCTTGAGCATAATATGAAGACCAAAGAAGGTTTACCCATGGAATATCCAATCTATTGTAGAATTTATGAAGGTTTTTCAATAGCAGGGCATTATTCTGAGTGTCTAAATTTAGCACACCAAGTCCTCCCTGGTCCTTTGGCTTACAGACAGTTGTCCATGCAATGAGAGCGGGTCCTCTTGATTGTACTTCAGTGTTTCTTTTCCTCCATAGACAGTGCCTCATATATTTAACAATCTGATCTTTTATTGTTACTGGGATGTCTAGACATGCCATGTAAGAAATTGGTAGTGAGGCAAGAACTGACTTTACCATAAGTAGTTTCCCTCCATAATCCAGAAAGTCCACAATTCCACATAATCTCTTCTCCATTCTTTGCACCATAGGAAGGAAATGTTCTAGAGTTGGTTTTGTAATTCCCAGAGGTAGTCCAAGGTATGTAAATGGAAGTTGCCCTTTTTGACATGAGAGAGTATTTGCAAAATGTGTCAATCTAGGATCATCCATATTAATTGGCATCATACAAGATTTGTTGAAATTCACCTTCAGTCCAGTTGATTCAGTGAAAGAATGAAGGATAGCCTTCAAGCACATGAGATCATTTGCATTTGCTCTCATTACTACCAGAGTGTCATCAGCATATTGGATCACAGGAAAGTCAGGGCATGCTGCTCTACTGATGGGAGGAGAGATCAGATGCTGATTCATGGCCTTATTAAGAATTGCTTGCAATAAATCAGCTGCTAGGACAAAAATTAGAGGTGATAAAGGATCTCCTTGCCTCACCCCTCTTTTACAATAAATTTTTTTCCCAGGAACTCCATTAAGCAGAACAGAAGAAGTACCAGAAGCTAGAATCATTTTAATCCATCGAATCCATTTATCTCCAAAACCTCTGGCTCTTAAAATTTCAATAATAGCAGAGTGCTCAATTTTATCAAAAGCCTTCTCAAAGTCTAATTTTAAAATTAAGACTTCCTCTTTGGAATGGTGACATTGGAACAGATATTCATATGCCCATCCCAAGCAATCTTGAATGGATCTTTTTGAGAGAAAACCATACTGATTTTTGTGAACAAGATCCAAGATAATTCCTTGCAGTCTGTTGGCTAGAAGCTTGGTGACAATTTTCATCACACTATTTAAAAGGGAGATTGGCCTGAAGTCACTGGCAGTAGAAGGGCTGTCAGTCTTTGGTATCAGAGTGATGAAAGAGGAATTTATGCTCTCAAGATTTACTTTTCCTTCAAAGAAGTCCCTGATAAGTTGCTTGACATCTTCAGAGATAATTTGCCAGCAGCTCTTGATAAATTCATTATTAAAACCATCAGGACCTAGAGATTTGTCATTAGGCAGATTTTTGATTACATCATCTATTTCCTTATCAGTGAATGCTTCCTCCAGTTTCTCTTTAGTTTGATCACTCAGTTTAGAAGGGTAAAGCTCTTCAATATTGAATAACATATTTGGATTTTTAGAATTACCCATTCTTTCCTTGAAAGCCTTCCAAAGGATAGCTGCCTTCCCTTCATGGTTAGAAATCTCAACATGGTCTTCATTCTGAAGTGTTGCAATATGACTGTGCCTGAAATTGATTGTTGCCTTTGTATGAAAGAATTTAGTGTTCTCATTCCCTAGCTTGACCCATTTGATTTCCCCCCTTTGCTTCCAGTAAATTCTCTGGTTCTGAATGAGTTCAAGAACATGTGATCTAAGAATCTCTCTTAGATTTCATTCTGCAGTTGACAATGTTCTGAATTCTTCAAAATTGTCAAGCAAATCAATCACCTCATTTACTTGTGCAATAGTCTTCTTGAGGCAAGGAAGGCTTTTTGCCCATAATTATAGTCCTCTTCTGAGATTCTTGAATTTTGCATTTATCTTCTTGGCACTATCAGAATAACTGGAATGTTCCAAGGATTCTGCACTATGCTTTTAAAGGAAGAGTGATGCAACCAGTAGTTTTCAAATCTAAAAATGGGAGATCTTGGAATATTACTTTCAAAGGCAATCACACAAGGCACATGATCTGAGGTAGGTTTCACCATGGGGTAGACAAAAGAAGAAGGGTAAGAAATTGTCCAGGAAGCAGAAGTGAAAACCCAATCAAGCTTCTCCAATAAAGGATCTTATTGCATATTGCTCCATGTAAATTTTCTTCCTTTGAGGGGCAGTTCAATAAGACCAAGTCTGTTAATAGCATCATTAAAAAGAATCATATCATTTATATCTCCTCCTGGCTTGTTCCTATCTTCAGGTCCTCTGATAAAGTTAAAGTCTCCCAGAACAATCCAGTCAGTTTCATCAGGCATGTTTATGTTGGCAAACCAATCAATAAAGAGAGCTTTTTGTTCAGCTTGACAGGGTCCATATACAGAAGTAAGAACCTAAGAATCATTTGAGAGTTTGCAGGTAAAGTTAATCGAAATGGAGAAATCATTCTGGAAAAGTAATTCTCCATTGAAAATGGCATCATTCCAAACAATAAGTATACCCCCAGAAGCTCCATTGGAAGGCAGATAAGCAAACTTGCTTAACCTCCTAGGACAGAATTTTTTAAGATATTGTGAGTCAAAGGATTGTCTTTTGGTCTCTTGTAAGCAAATGATGTCACAGCCACATTCTTCTATTTTATTTGATAAAGCAGACCATTTTTTCTCTGAGTTTATTCCCCTTATGTTCCAGTTCATAATCTTCCAAATTCTTTTGTTATTCATGATTAAACCAATTGGGGGTTTTTTCAGTTAGTTGCCCATTCACAAAATGGACAGCAGCTCTGTCAACAATACAAACCTTTTTGCATGCAAATCTTTTCATCATTGAGTAGCAAATCTTCCTATTAACCAAATGGCCATACCAAATATTCCAGAGGCAAATCCCACAGCAGATGCAACATTTAGCAGATTCCATTACATGGAAGTTTAGCAAAATAACACAGATCCAGATCTTAACAAACTTATTACAGCAACTTGGGGGTCCTCCCCATATCTTAACAAAAGTAAAGATGCTAATCATTGGGAACTAGTTGGTTTTCTTCTTCTTTCCTTGCTGGGCCTTGACACCAATGTCCCCAGCATCTTTCTCCTTGCTTCCCTTTTTGCTCTGCTTCTTCAGTTTGTTTTCCAAGTTTTCAGAGGAGACCTTGCAAAAGGAGATTGCAAGATTTTTAACAATATTGTTTTTTGTGACTGGAGGGGCAGCCAAACAAGATAGACAATTTTTATTCTTGCAGCAGGAATGACTTCTAAATCCATCATTTAGCTCCAAGATTCTAGGGCTTCTCCTTACCTCAGTTTCAACAAGTGCCCCTTTACCCCTTCTCTTTCTTTTTGGAGCTAATGGTGTCACCAGAACCTCCTTCTCCCCTCCAGATTGAAGAATATTTTTAGAGTTTTCTTCCATATCAACAATCTGGCAAACAGGTGCCTACTGTACAGAGCATGAATCAGGGACAACAAAAGGTATACAATTTTCCTTTGAGTCATTTTCAATCATAATTTGCCATAGAGATGATCTTAGGAAATTCTTTGCCCAGTCAAACTTTTCTGGAGATACTAGCATGAGAGTGATAAAGTTAAACCGATTTGCTGGAATGTGGATTACCTTAGCTTTCTTATCAATGTGAGGAGCAAAGTATTTGTCCCAGAGTTGCATTCCTTCCTCATAGAAGTGCATTTCTTGAGGGTTATCAGACATCTTCACAGGGGGAAAGAAAGTTTCAACTCTCCCTAGGTGAATGTGAGCCAGCTCTGGTTCTACTTCATTGAAATGATTGGAAATCCTCACTGTCAGCTTCTTGGATATTGGCATTATTATCTCTAGAATTTGCCACTGCCATGTTCTCATCTTCTGAACTTAATTCTGCATCTTGATAAGCCAGCATTAGGTTTTGGACTCCCATTCCCAGAATAGGGAAATTGTCAAAGTTCAAAGCAGGCAAATTTCCATTAACAATTATAGGAGCCACAACCTGCTACTCAAAAATATTATCAAGGTCCATAGCCAAGTTGGCATCTTCCAGCTGGGCAGGGTTTTGCTAGACTTGATTGACAGTCATATTCTGAATATATGTTGAATTGGAACATTGCTTGAAAGGTTTCCAGCAGATAGTGGATCGGTTAAAGTAATACTACTTGCAGCATTGATCTGAATATTATCAGGGGCCTCAAAGTTTTCTGCAACATCCATAGCATTCAAGAGATTGTCTAAAGGGTCTAGCTGCATAGGCTGGTTGATATTTCCTACACCCTGAAGCTGTTGTTGATTCTGGCCACCAAGGGCCCAATGTCCATCCCCCCAGTTGTCTTCCACTTCAGGTTCCTTGTAACAACCCAAAGATTTGTAATCCATTTCCTATGAATTAAAGCGCCAAATTTTGGACCAATTAAAACTTTTTCATTCATTTTGCATGTATGCATATATTTGCTATTATATGTCTTTTATGATTTCATGTGTGTTATTATTTGTTGTGCAATAGTTAGTTAGTTCTAACTTAACCAACAGAAGCATTAGAGAAGAATTATAAGAGCCAAAGAAACCAGAAACAAAAGAAAGAAAGAAAAAGAGAAGAAAAAGTTGATCTAGAAATTATTATTGATTACCCTACTTTGAGCACTTAGAATAAGAATTCTGTAACTCAAGTAAAGGTGTGGTCAGTTAGTTGCGCTTGACCAAGTTGCATACTAACTCAACCAAGAAGTTTCAAACCAAAATTCAAAGTGTAACCTAACTCAAACATCTGCCAAAGTTTGAATCTGATTCAGCAACCAAACCCTATTTTCAAATACAAATTTTTGCAAAACATGTTATTTCTTCAGAACAAAAATAGTTCTGGAACCCTTGTCCAATATCTTGACAAACCACAGTGGCCGTTTTCAAAATTTCGAAATTCAAATTCTTGCGGGCATTGTGTCGAACACCTGGGGGGCAAAAATCCAGAAAATCGGAGCTACTGTGGCAAACCCTGTTCTCGTTCGTCTGGACCCTGCAGCCATGCTCGTGGACATCTCCGCGGTCGCGCCCAGCCCCCTCTGCCCTGACCCGAGCCGTGAGAAATGGAGGAGAAGAGAAAGAACGCGCCCAGGACCCCCTCTCTTCTCCCTCTGCTCTCTGCACGTTGCCGACCGTCGTGACCTCGCCAGCGCCGACCCACAGTGCCCCGTCGCCGCGACCAAGCCCCACCAGCACGCGCCCAAAGCCGCAGCGCCCGGCTTTGCTCGCGCACATCGCCAGTACCCCTGCGCCGGCCACCTACTGGACGCCATCGCCCTCGGCCTCCCGTGCCTATAAAAACCCCCCCGTCGACACCCAGAAGAAGCACACACCCACCGCCACCGATCCCCACTCTTCTCTCTTCCTCTCTCCCGCGGAGTCGTCCGATCTCTGTGAGAGTGCGCCGCCGCGTTCCTGGAGACTCCGGCCGCCGTTGGAGCTTCTGCGGGTTCAAGGTGGAGGAGCGGAGCAGCCGCCGTCGATCTGCTACCTCGCCGTCAAGCCCTGCTTCCTCTCCGTCGAGCCCCCGCCGTCGAACACTCGTCTCTGCACGCCGGTGAGCCCCCAGCCCTAGCCGAGGTAGACGACGGACGTGCGCCGTTGGATTCTGATCCTGCGGCAGCGTACCGATTCGGGTCACTTAAGTGACCTGACGAGTAGGACCCACCTGTCAGGTTCAAATTCAAAACATATCCCGCCCCGGGCGAAGTGGTACTGGGCTGGCCCGTTCGGGTTCTTTAGGAAATCGGCCCAGTTCAGTTAGTTTCGGTCCGAATCGTTTTTAATTATTTCCCGCTCGTTTTGAATTATTTCAAATATGTTTCAGATATGATTTTCAAACTTTAATTCCAAGAGATTTAGAAATCCATTTTTAGCAAATAAATATGCGTTGGAAAGCTTAGGAAATTGTCTAGCCTCTGGAACTAGTTAGAATCCAATTTGAGCTAGTGATTTAAATAAATAAGAATACTTTGACCATAGCTTTATTAATCATAGGAAAATTCTAGAAATTTGTTTAAGCCTCCTAAAATTATGAAACTTGGTTTATGAACCCACTAATTAACTCCCCTACTGTTTAGTCCAACCTTAATCAACTCAAACCTTGTTAGTGGTATCAATTAGACCCTAATCCAATCCTAGTTTGTAACATAAAATGATAGATCTCTAATATACACTTAGAATTAGTTTTGCCCTCAATACCAATTCACTTAATTAATCCCTCCCCACTTGAACTAGTCCTAATGCCCTGAGTTTAATACCAATGCTTAGAAAGTAAACCACTTATGGCACTTGGTAGAAAAATCTAACTTACACACTTGATGAACACTTGGAAGAAACCTTGCAACCCAACTCAATAAAATCCAACATGAATGTTATTGTTTGAAAACAAGTATGTGTGCTTGGTGTGTTGTTAGCATTGTGTAGTGATTGTGTGCCTTGTGTTTATTCGTTATTAGACGCTACTGTTGCTGAGGAGGATATTGAGGGGGAATTTTATCAAGAAGAAGAAGAATACCCCGGACACTTTGCCAACCAAGGCAAGCCATCTTTTGAATCATACTCCAAAGTCCTAGTTTTACTATTGCATTCTACTTGTTTTAAGTAAATTGCATGATTGAATTGCTAGAGTAGAATGATAGTTGTGTAGTGATATCTTGCTTAACAAGAGCATCAAGCTGAGTTTATCCAAGATTCCCATTGGTTTTAAACATCACTCAATGTAGTTGCTTAGTCGCTAATAAAATTGAGGCCACCTATAAGGGGAACCCTATTTGAAATTGGTGACTTGAACTTGAAACTTGAATTGAAGATTTCTCCTACATGATGGTTTTATGAAGGAAAATAATCTTGACTAAGGACTATGGAATGTATTTGCTAAATGATAATAAGTGATGTACCATGTGAGCCAACCATTACCGTACGACCACATTACCCCTAAATGGGAAGGGGCTTAGTACGTAGCTTGTTTGTTCTAGTATGGGAGACCTTGTATCATCCTTTATAGAAGTGCACCGTGCGCGGGTACTTCCGAACCGAGTGGAAATTGCCATTCATGCAGCACTCTGCAGCGGGCAAAACTATGAGTGCCAAAATGGACTCTTAGGGAAGGATCCTATACTAGGGTAAACAAGTGAAAGAATTTGTTTGATTATCTGAACCTCGCATACTTTGTGTATGACGATCCGTGGATTTCTCCCGGCAGATGTATCGAATCTTGTGGGTAAAGTGTACCCCTCTGCAGAGGTTTCAAAACTATTCGAATAGCCGCGTCCGCGGTTATGGACAGTTGGCAAGCTGTACTTGACTTTTGTCAAGAATGATAATAACTTATGATGAACTTGGTGAATGATTTGACTTGACATTGATGTTGACACACTTGAAGTGCCTCTTTAGATTGAAATTAGAGAATTAAACCTCTTTTCTACCAATGAACATTCTTGGGAAATAAAACTAGCTTTTGCAAATAAACTTAGTGCATAGTCCACCATATCAACCTTGCATATCTACTTCATCATTTCCTTTATAAGATGGTTTGCGAGTGCATCCAATGTACTCATGGCTGTGTCCCTGGCTATCAACTTGGCCAGAATATGGGGAAGAGTATCCGGAGGAAGGTTATGAAGAAGAGTATCAGAACTAAGATCTTCTACTGAGTCGCCATTGCCTGTAGGGTGAAGGCATGGACCCGAAGACGTTATTTCTGCTGCTATATTGTGTTGTAATATGAACTTGGTCACTATGACCATTGTATTTGAACCATCGTATTGTAATGTCTATGGAACTGGTTACCAACTACGTTATGTGTATCACAACAATGATTCTGGGATTGTGGTGGAATGCATAACGGGCACTTCGAATTTGTGATAAATTCGGGGTTGTTACATTCCTCAAGCAATGGCACAGGGTTTTGATGAAAATTTGGATGAGCAGGAGCATGTGGGTCCACACCATCAGCAGGCAGTGGGTCCTCCTCCTGGGGTCCAGCATCAATCAGATTTTGCTGCAGGATTTCAATAGAAAAAGTCCAGGATTCAGAATCTGCTCTTTCTCCCTCAGTTAATCTGATACTTTTAGGAATTTCTCTGAGCTGGTCACATCTGATCTTGGCTATTATTCTTCCTTTGTGGTTTGCATCATTTTCCCAAGCAAGTAGCCTTCCAAACTTACATACCAGTTGTCTAGAGGGGGGCCAACCAAAAGGATCCAACATTCTCTGTCCAGGTGAGCCCTTCTCCAATTGGCACCTTCATTATGTTTGACAAAAGAAACTTGAACATCTTCAAACTCATGAGGACTAGTCTGAACCAACCTATCTCTGTCCCTAAGATGTGCAAACTGGACATAGGCTTGACCAAATGGGCATTTTTGAATATCTTTGAATCCAACTCTAGCAGTGTTTGCAAGGAAATCTTGAAGAACCTCTCTGATGTTGGCAAAATGTACCTGACCCTCTGGCATTGGGGAGATGGTGGCCATTGCCCATTCTTCATGATGGCGAACATGCCGAGGAAGCACCACTAGCTGCACTCCCGTCCGCCCCTCAACATGCAACACTTGGAAGCCGGCGGGGATGAAATCTGCAGGGTCAATCGGAATATTGGCCATGCCGGCGGAGACTTCTGGATTCCGATGAAGGGGACTTGCTGGGTTTACTGTGCAAGGAGTAGAATGCGAGGAGACAAGCAGAGTAGTTTGGGGCGAGACAGGGGTTGGAAATACACCCTGAAAGGAAGTAGCCGTGATGATCGGGGCTTGCGGCCCATGGGCTTTAAACCAATTTTGGAAAGAGCCAACCGGCCAGGCCGAAGAATCTGGAGTTTTAAAGGATTTGTATTTCATAAACAGAAGCAATCCCGGGAGAATTGATTTGGAATTAACTTTCGGTCGATAGACCCAGATGTCTGACCTAGAATTACTCCCGACTAGTAAATTGGCATTAGGACCAATTAATTCTGTTCCCCCATTAACCACCTGTGCAAATGATGGCTTAACGGTAGAGCCGTTATTCAAAGGAGCTTTTATTCTTTCAAAACCCGTCTTGATCGGCACGGTCTTGTTTTCCTTTGAATTCAAATTTGGAATTTTTAGCCGATCGAAAACTGACTTCCTAGGAATTTTTGATTGAACCGTTTGCCACGAATCAAATTGCTCTTTGTAAAAATGCTTCTCTTCAGCAAGCCAATTAGGGCCTCCATCACCCCATAGATTTATAAAAAACTCATAATCTGAATTAGCAAACTTTGACTGATTGTAAATACTAAAACCCACAGATTTTGATTCCACAGAGAATTTGAAAGTTCTGTCTCTTAGAAATTTCACTAGAAACAAAGAAGCAAGGCCACCAAAACATGCTTGAAGTACAAATCCCACTGTATGAATATTTAGTCTGAATCTAGATCTTCCGAATGAAACCACAAGGAAAAATTCTCTCGTTCTAGGCCCTTCAAAGAAATTAACTGGATGTCCAAACTTTTACCAAATGGATTTTTCAAAAGCAACTCCCTTCCCAAAGTTCAGAACTGGAGCCGAAGTGTTTTCAAACACTTGCTCAAGATTCAGAATGATTTTACCCCCGACGAATGCTTTGTGACAAGGGAATGAAAAAGTCATACCAGGTTGGATGATTTCTCCTTCTTCAACCGATTGGCGATCCACAATGCTCTCATGACCAGAAAGGAGAACAATGGAGTCTTCATGTCGATGAACAAGAAAACCACCCGAAGGAGAAGTGACATGGTTGAGCCAGGGAACCACGTAGGAGACACGCCACCTTTCCACCAAAGGAGGCACCATGGAAGCTGGCCAAAGCCAGCAAAGGATGCCAGAGACCCGGCAAAGGATGTCGGGACTTGATGTGGCCGGCCATCTCCGCCCGCTCGCTGGGCGCGGCGGCCTCGGTCATAGCAGCTTGGAGCATGACCGCCCCGGCCACGCCCCTCCATGGCTTGGCTTGACGATGGAGGCCACTGGATCTGCTTGGGCCCGCAGCAGAGAGTCCATGGCCGCGCCACAGGCCATGAGCTAGCTCGGCCGGCGTAACTCAATGTGCATCGTAGAACTCGTGGAGCATGGTGCTCATGCGGCGTCGGGCGTCTTTATCCTCGGCCACCTTGCTGAGGAGGATGAGGCGCGTCCGTTCCAAGGCCTCTGCGACCTGGACGGGGTCGATGATGTGGTCGAGTGGTGCGCGCAGGTCCACGACGGCGATGTCTGAGGCGTCCTGCTCTGGGAGTGGAGCGTTCTGCTCCTATGGAAGAAGGCGTTCGAGCAGCAGGCACGCGGGGCACGGTGAGTCGCCGCCCTCTTCGTCCCCCAGGGCCATCACTTCGACCATGGTGCCAAGGTCGCTGCTTTCGCTGCAGCTTGAGCCTGTGTCATAGAGAGGGTCAAGCACGTCGGTTACCTCCTCCGGGAAGGGCTTGGCGACGTAGAAGTGGTGGCCCCTGACGTTGAGGAAGGATCTGCTGTCGCCAAAGCCGTCCTTGAAGCAGGCGAGGTTGTCGCTGATGCAGTCGAAGGTGCCGAACCTCCAGACAAGGCCGGAGGCGACCTTCTCATCGAGAGTCGATGGGGATCCCAGCTGGAACTTCACTCTGGTCACTGCCACGCGTTGCCCCATGGTGGGCGCCAACTGTCATGGTATTTTGGAGATAGTAGCCATGGGGATGGCTTAACGGAGGGGCTCGATGGTGTGCAACGAAGGGTCTGGCTCGAGATTGTGTAACTAGGACACGAGCTTTTACCCAGGTTCAGGGCCCTCCACTCCGGAGGTAACACCCCTACTTCCTGCCTTGTTGTTTATTCTCAGCACATAGTGGCTTACAAGGCTCCTAGAGCTGTATTGTCTAGAGATAGAAGAAGAAGAGTTCGATCTCCCTAGTCTAAGGGTCCAGGCCCCCTTATATAGGCGGGGGCCTGGTTACAGTTTGGTGTCCGGCTGCCGGCTCCTCCGTGGCAGCGATCTTGACTTGGGCCCACCGTCCTCTGGCCCTCTGTTTGGGCGCAGGCTACTTTATAAAGTGCCTTTCCCCTTGTACCAGCATCTTCGGAGCATATGCCTCCTGCTCTGCCTTGGATCCTTTCGTGGAGGAGAGGCTTGCCCGCTGGTTGGTGGAGGCCGAGCGTGGCTGGCGTCACACTGGTCTCCTACCTCTGTCGACCTTGTCGGGGCCACGCTGCTTTTGGCAAAGCGTCCATTGGAGGATTTTTGTTGTCTTCGCATGCTCGGTCCTTCGATGATGAAGTCGCCAGCCTGCTGCTGGCGCAGCCGGCCCTTCGGTTGAAGCCAGCCTCTTCAGTCGGTCATCACGATGATCCCTGGGACGTCAACCAGCAGTTGGCTCTGCCCTTGGCCTACCCAGATAGTCATCCCCACGACACCTGCACACTTGAACAACTCGCATAATTCATGTATAAAGAGCAAATGATCACCAGGATGGATAGTTCCATCCCCTAAATAGCAGTTATTCATAGCACGTTCAATAATTTTCATAGGTATTTTAAAAGGACTAGCACAATACCCATGCGTTGCAACGGGTAACATATAATAAATATTTCTTATAAAAACTATTTAGTTTTTAATTTTTCTCAGACTCATTTTTTTTTATCCGAAGGGTCACCGTGCCATCTTTTAGTTTTCTTAGGAATTGGTGACACAGACTGCCTGCCACAAGTCTGTAGACCACATCCGGCATCGTAAAATCGCAAAACACATCTCAAAGCAAAGTCGCCCCTTCTCCTTTCCGGTATCACATTTTGATTCCCGCAGCTCTCCTCCGTCGTGTAAGGGCGTGTTTGGTAGCCCGGCTCACCTCAGCAATTCTCATCCCAGCCAAGATTTTTACAAATTTTGTTGTTTGTTAGCCCGGTCTGGCAAAACGGGCAGTGCCTAGTTGAGCCAAAAACTACCCCTCGGCCCTGCCCGAGAGAGAAGCTCGATTCGAGCTCCCAACTCGGCAGGGCTGGACTCGGCCGAGAAACCACCCCGCGTCCCCGCACCCGCAGCGTCGCGCGTAGGGGTCTCAGACCCGGGGCGTCATTTTCCCCCAAAATAGCCTCACTCGCGTCTCTCTCTCTCTCAGGAACACTACCGCCGCTTCCCGACGCCGGTCAGCGCTTCGACGCCGGCCACCACTCCTCGCGCCGGCCACTACTCCTCGCACCGGCCACTGCTCCTCAACAGCGGCCACCGCTCCTCGACTACAGGATAGACGCATGAGCTATGGGATCTGAGAGGAACCGGGACCATTAGCACGGAGTGCTCCGCCGCCGCGGCTCATGGTGCCCGCCGGCTGGCTGCCGGCCAGCTCCGCCCGGCGCTGCTTCGTCCTCCGCCCCATACCCTGAGCTCGAGCATGGACGGCAACCTAGCGGCGGAAAGGATGACGCATCCGACGATGCATCCGACGACGCATCCGCGGAGCACCCCACGGCTGGACGACGCCCCGACGACGCATCCGCCGGCGGCTGCCGCCCAGCTGCTCGACGCACCCGCCGGTGACCTGCTCCTCCATCCAGAATACCCTAGGGCCAGCGCCGGAGCGCCCCACAGCCAGTGCCGGAGCGCCCTCACCGGAGATTCTCCGCCAGGGACCCGATTGCGTTTCTAAGGGACCCGATTGCTTTGTATTTTTATTTACAGGGTCCTGATTGTTTTTTATTTGTATATAGGGACCTGATTGTGTTTTAATTTTGTATGCAGGGGTCTTTGTATATATTTTAGACCTCATCAACAAATCTCACCATATACGACATACTCAGTTGGCCCAGTCTACCAAACGCATGAGAAAATCTGAGCTCAGCCTAGCTAGGGTGAGCTTGTATGAAAGCAAATAGCTATTCTCAATCGACCGGGCTACCAAACACACCCTAAATGTCAGCCTTGGTGCCGCAGCTGTTCGACCCCAGAGGCGTAAGTGGGTAACTATCCTGCTAGGCATTCACAGGACCGTCCTGGCTGCTTGCCCCGTCAGTGCCTCTCCTCCTTGTTGCATCACACTCACTCATTGGTGTTCCGTCCATGACCATACTCATCAACACCACCGGCGTTCGACTGTGGCTACTTGCCCCTTTCAGCAGTGGGATTTGATTAACAGAAATTAGGGGGTAAGGAGCCGACTTGTTTTAAGATGTGTTTTGCGAGTTTGTGGTTCCGGATGTGGTCCACCAACGTGGTCGTACGAGCTTCCAAAAATTTGTATTAATTGCTATATGCCTGTTCATTCCTATGTTTTTTTTTCTTTTTTGAATGGAATTATTGACGAACTCAACCCAAAAGTCACAACAACATTGACACCAACCCAACCAAACCATCCCACAAATAGCGTGATCTGATTTGATTCTGTCTATCAATCGAACAGCGCTCCAATGCAAATTTGAGTCAAATGGGCATACAATCTAGAGATGAGATAAATAAAGCTTTGCATAAATACATGTTGATGCTTCTACAAATTTTAGTAAAAAAATCAGTCAATAGTTGATACCTTGATTTTCTATTACCGGGATTCTGAATTTGAATTAGTGCTGCAATGAAAGACAGAATACTTTGATCAAAAGCATTGTCATTTGCGAGAGTGGTTAGTTTGCACGCTTTGCCAACAGACCGAAACTACGTACAGCAATGAGCCGGCTAACATTATCTGCAATATCTTTGAGAATATGATATGATCTACACTTCTACAGCGAGAAGTAGAGTTGTACTTCTGTCAGACCCGAAAACTGATTGGAGTATTGCAGTATCCAGCACTATTGAATGATAAATCTCATAGCGCATGCTTGAGGATTAAAGCAACCGTCCAGAACCTGATTTTTGGGATTCCTGACCAGGGATGCAATGGGAAGTTGGAGGTATAAATAATGGAACATGGAAGAAACTGGAACACTTCAGACATGGAATACATTGCAACAAAAGTTCCTGTTCCCATGAAGAGAAGTTAAAATCATGAAGAAATTTCAAGAAAAATAAACATAATAGTAGTTACTGGTTCTTGCCAGCAACAAAATAAGACGACTCCGCACTTCAATCTGGCCATAAATCAACCCTATGTGCATACGCATCACCATGAGCAGGCATCTGTTCATGAGGTACTTCTGGTGGCAGAGATTGGTATGCGTCTGACTCTGAAGGAAGACTCGCGGACCTGGCCTCGAGCACGCATCCCTAGAGGCCACCGCGATGTGAGGACGGCCTGGTGCTAGGCCGAACAGAGTTCTGGGATGGCCGACGCAGAATATCGTGCAACAGCTGCATACGCATGGCTCAGAAGCTCCGGGAAATTCAGGTGGAGGCCATGCCTCCCCAGTTGAAAACTAAAAAAAGAAGAAGCTCCGGACATACTGATGGCCGCTCGAGGATACTGATGTGGCTTAGAGGCTGGGCTCTTTGTCGGCCATGGTGGAGATCTGGCGGAGTACGATGTGGAGCAGGGGACTTAGCAGCCGCCACAACTACATGGACATCCCGCACGCTACCCCAACGCCTCTCTACTCTGTCTTCCCTCGCTCAGCTCTCCCAGTCCATGCCGTCCGTCCGGCCGGCCGCCGCCACTCGTCCCGACCCCGCCGCTCCTCGTTCCCCACCGCCATCGCCTTCGTCCGCAGATTTTTGAGAGGATAAGGAGACGGGAGCTCCATAGAGGAGACGCGAGGGGTGAACTGCAAAGTGTCGGTGCGGGCCGAGGCATAGGATGTACTGCGGGTTGATTTCCTGATTTTCTTGGGGTTTTTAAGAAAATGACCGCGACGTACCTACCACCGTAACACCGATCGCCGGTTTATTAGTAGAGATGAGGATCACAAACATCATTAAAATTATCACATATGGGAGATACAATATCATCAGAGCAAATTTTCTCCACTAAAGCTGGGGAACTAAAAATATCATGCTTATCAAAACTAGCTTCCCCAAGCTTAGACTTTTCTATAGTATTAGCAATAATGGTGTTCAAAGAATTCATACAAATAACAATGCTATTAGCATGCAAATAAAGCTCCAAAGGTTTTTCAATTTTCTCTTCAAACACTTCATATCCTAACTCGGGAAAAATACTATAAAGCTCTTTGTTTTCCATAAAGCCTAACTAGTGAAAATAAAAACAAGAAACAAAAAGATATAATTGCAGAATCTAAAGGAAATAACTTTGAGCACCCACACACCCGCAACAGTACTAGAAGATGGATGTGAGTACCTTTTACCTTACCTCCCCGGCAACAGCGCCAGAAAAATGCTTGATGTCTACGCACAATTCTATCCTTGTAGACAGTGTTGGGCCTCCAAGTGCAGAGCTTTGTAGAACAGCAGCAAGTTTCCCTTAAGTGAATCACCCAAGGTTTATCAAACTCAGGGAGGAAGAGGTCAAAGGTATCCCTCTCAAGCAACCCTGCAATTACGATACAAGAAGTCTCTTTTTTTTAGGGAATACAAGAAGTCTCTTGTTTCCCAACACACCCAATACACTTGTCAGATGTATAGGTGCACTAGTTTGTCGAAGAGATAGTGAAATACAAGTAATATGGATGATTATAAGTAGTAAATACAATCTGAAATAAATATCACTGCGAGCAAACATGTAACAAAACTGAATGTAAACAGTGTTTCAATGCTTATAAACAAGGCCTAGGGATCATACTTTCACAAGTGGACACTCTCAACAAAGATAACATAATTGAACACATAAATACCTATCTTCACTATGCCATTCTAAACTATTCTCCGATGGATAACGAAAACTAATCATGTAGGGCTACGAATCACTCCTCAAAGTTTGCATTTTCCCAAACTAGATTGCCCGACACTATCACCTTGAGCGCACTAGATGGTTTAAACAAACACCAACAATTCATAGAGACACTAACCAAAGAGACACACATAATGCGCACATTGTCACCTACACATCGTGGTACAAGGTGTCTCCGGAGATTACAATAATAAAGCACTAGAGTAGCATAGTATATGAAGAACAACATCTACCAATTCAACTAGATACAAAGCTCATGATCACATATAGATCACATCATGGGAGAGAGAGATGAACCACATAGCTACCGGTAGAGCCCTCAGCCCCGGGGGAGAACTACTCCCTCCTCATCATGGGAGACAACAACATCGATGGAGATGGCGGTGAAGTCGATGGAGACGGCGGTGGAGTCGATGGAGATGGCTCCGGGGGAAATTCCCCGTCCTAGAAGGGTGCCGGAACAGAGACTTCTGTCCCCCGAAATTGGTCTTCGACGGTGGCGGCGCTACGGAATTTTTCTAGGAAAAACGCCGACTGATTTAGGGTTTTCGCGACGGAGGCTCTTTTTCCTCCCGTGGCTTATTTTTGTGCTGATGTAGGGCATACTGGAACCCCATCAAGACTTCCCTTCTCGAATTGGCGGGTACCTATGTGCCGTGGTTGATGGTTGACATGATGATTCTCCACTCTCCGGTGGAAACGTGAATTTTCTCCTTTTCATTTTTGCTGTTACTCCTTGATTTGTTGACTTGCACATGGGTTGCTGCATTGTCTACAGGATCGTTGTCTTCTGCTGCTTCTGTGATGATGACGCATAGCTGGTGTATATTGCCGAAGACGCCACCGCTTCGGGTGATGAAGTCCTTTTGGCTAGGATACGATTGATCCACTATTTCTCCTATGTCGAGTTTTTCCATGGTTTCGTCGAGTTCTTTGATTTTTTTCTTCTATATTTTCTGCTATTGTGTAGTTGACCGGCGAGTTTACCTCGCTGGAGGAGCCCACTGATGATCCTGACATTGCGATTGTCTTGACTTCGCTTGCTGACGGATCTAGTTTTGCTGGATCTGAGAGGCGAGTCGAACCCGAAGATCCGATTACAAAGTTCAGGCTTCCGATCGTCAGCTCCAGCTCCTGGTTTCCATCGACTTCTGGATTACTGTTAGCTAAAAGCAAAAAAAGTCATCGAATTCATGATTCCAACACCCCGCATCCCCACGGTTGGCGCCAATTGATGAGGGTTAACTCGACAAATGTCCTAGATGAAGGACTTAGGATCGGGGGAGTTGGGCGTCGGATGAACTCGAAGGTAAGATCAGTCAAACAAGGTGTGTATCGAGAATAAACGTGGTGGTCAACTTGGTTTACTCTCAATCTGTCCTTGACCGGCCTCTCCTGGCCCCTATATATAGGTGGCCAGGTCTCAAGGAACCGGTCGGGTCCGATACACATTACAATATTTGTATACGACATGGACTCATATTTCAACTATGATTACACTTGGGCCTAGCTTAACGGGCCTTAGGGGTACAGAAGTAACGGGCTCTATTATCTATACCCTTGTCACCGACCATATACAAGACGGTGACAAACGGTTTGCTGACATGATGGAACAACTCGAGGGCCTCGATGCATCTTTCACCACCAAGCTTGACGCCAAGTTCTAGGAGGTCCTGGCACGCGTACCACTGGCGCCCGCCCATGCACCAGCCGCTCACGGTCGCCCAAGATTTATGGGGCGCGCACGTCTTCTTCCCATTGCGAATGTTGCGGCTCCGGCTGACCCTCATCTGACATATGAAGGGGAGGATGAGTATGAGGGCGAGAACAAGGACGACGGCGAGGTTTACAAAAACCTGGTCACCCACGCCCTTACATTCATAATGCTCGGCCACCTCCATGTCCGCTGGTACGTGATGATGATCATGTCACTATACTGAAATTAAATGTTCCACCTTTTGATGGTCGATATAATCCTGATGCATATCTTTCAGGAATTAGAAATAGAGCAACATTTTGCATGCTTACATTATCATGAGGATAGACGTGTTTCTGCTGCTACTGGTGAATTCACTAGTTTTGCTTCTATATGGTAATCTGAACATTGTCAATTATATCATGCAAATATTCCCACAACTTGGAGTACTTTGAAAGCTGCTATGAGTACTCACTTTGTTCCTCCATATTATCAATGAGATCTGCTAAAAAAAATTAGCTCATTTAGAACAAGGCAAAAATTCTGTAGAAGAATACTATCAAGAATTACAAACTGGCATGATTTGTTGTGGTATAGAGGAAGATAATGAAGATTTACTTGCGAGATTTTTGGTGGGTTAAATAAAGAGATTCAAACCATATTGGAATATAATGAGTAGTGCGGGATAGGAAAGCTGCTAAAAAAATTAGCCCGTTTGTTTCATCTTGCATGCAAAGCTAAATGTGAAGTGCAGGATAGGAAAGCTGCGACAAGGACTAATTATTCTACAGGACATTCTACTTCATGGACACCTCGAGCGCTGTCTACTACGCCACGTACTGCACCTTCTCCTTCAGCGCCCACACCCACTCGCGCTCCAACGACCCCAACACCATCATTTTCTGCAAAAGGTGTTCCAGCAGCTCCTGTCCCAGGTCCCTCTTCATCCATGGAATCTACAGGGAAATCAAGTAAAGTTCAATGTCGCAAGTATACTGGACTTGGCCATTTTTCCCGTGAGTGTCCTACCACTTGCATTATGGTTCCTCTTGACGATGGTGGGTACAAATCAACTAGTGATTATGAAGAGGAAACTTTGGCTCTCATTATGCATGAGGAGCAATGCGCTGCAGCACCTACAGATCAAGAAGCACATTATATGGCTGCAGATTATGCAGACAAATTTCCAAGCTTAATTGCCCGGAGAGTTTTGAGTGCACAAGTGACTAAGGCTGAACCAAATCAGTGCCATAATTTGTTCCATACAATGGGTGTTGTCAAAGACTGATGCATTCGTATTATTATAGATGGAGGGAGTTGTAACAATTTGGCAAGTGTGAACATGGTTGAGAAGCTTTCTCTGACGACATGACCTCATCCTCGTCCGTATCATTCAATAACAGCAGCAAAGTTAGGGTAACACGTACTGTTTGTGTGCAGTTTACTATTGCTGCATATTCTTATTATGTTGAGTGTGATGTTGTTTCTATGCAAGCCTATGCACTTTTACTTGGTAGACCATGGCAATTTGATACAAATTATGTACACTATGGTAGCACAAATCAGTATTCCCTTGTCCATAATGATAAGCCAATTGTGTTACTTCTTGTGTCTCTTGAAAGTATTTTGAAAGATGACCTTGCTAGATCAAGTAGAACACATAATGAGGAGAAAAATATGAGCGAAAATCAGATTGTTGCTAAAGAAATTATGCCTTCTAAAAGTACTACCAAAATCTGAACCAAAACATGCTAATGAAATTCATTTGAAGAGTACTTGCTTGCTTGCTAACAAATCTAATATTTCTGAAATTGATGCGAGTACTACTGCATGTTATGCTATTGTGTGCAAAGATGTGCTATTTTCTTTTGAGGAGGTGCCTCCTTCTTTGCCACCTGCTATTGCTAACATTTTACAGGAGTATGTGGACGTTTTCCCACAAGATATACCTCCAGGATTGCCACCTATTCGCGGAATCGAGCATCAAATTGACTTGATTCCTGGAGCTTTGTTGCCCAACCATGCGCCATGTCGTAGCAACCTGGAGGAGGCCACAGATATTTAGCGTCAAATTCAAGCACTACTCGACAAAGGTCACATTCGTGAGTCCCTTAGCCCATCTGTTGTACCTATTATTTTGGTTCCTAAGAAAGATGGTTCCTCGCGCATGTGTACTGATTATAGAGCTATCAATAATATTACTATCCATTATTGTCATCCTATTCCACAATTAGATGATATGCTTGATGAATTGAGTGGCTCTACCATGTTCTCTAAAGCTGATTTGTGTAGTGGTTACCACCAGATTCGTATAAAGTTAGGGGATGGATGGAAAACAAAATTTAAAACTAAGTTCGGTTTATATGAGTGGTTAGTAATGTCTGTTAGTTTAACTAATGCTCCCAGTATATTCATGAGATTAATGAATAAAATTTTGCATGCTTTTATTGGGTGTTTTGTGGGGGTATACTTTGATGATATTCTCATATATAGCACATCTTTAGAAGAACACTTGGATCATTTGGGTGTTGTTTTCAATGCTTTGCACAATGCACATTTGTTTGGTAATCTTGAGAAGTGCACCTTTCGCACCGATCGAGTTGCTTTTCTTGTCTTTGTTGTCACACCACAGGGTATTGAGGTTGATCCAGCCAAGATTGAAGCTATTTCTAGTTGGCCACCACCAACAATGGTTACACAAGTGCGGAGTTTTCTTGGCCTCGAAGGATTTTAAAGGTGCTTTGTAAAAGATTTTGGATCCATTGCTACTTTGCTGAATGATCTTAAAAAGAAGGACGTTCCCTTTGTGTGCGGAGATGCACAACAAGATACTTTCATGTTGTTGAAATACAGGTTAACTCATGCTCCTTTATTCAACTTCCTAATTTCAATAAGACATTTGAACTTGAATGTGATGCTAGTGGTATTGGATTGGGAGGTGTATTGTTACAAGAGGGTAAACTTGTTGCATATTGTAGTGAGAAACATAGTGGACCAAGCCTGAATTATTCTACTTATGATAAAGAATTATATGCGTTGGTTCAGATATTAGAAACATGGCAACATTATTTATGGCCCAAAAAAAATTTTATACATTCTGATCATGAATCTCTGAAGCATATTTGTAGTTAAAAAGTAAAATTTAATAAGCGTCATGCAAAGTGGGTAGAGTTTATTGAATCTTTTCCTTATTATACTAAGCACAAAAAGGGTAAACATAATGTTATTGTTGATGCTCTATCGCGATGGTATACCATGTTATCTCAGCTTGATTTTAAAATATTTGGATTGGAAACTATCAAACAACAATATGTGCATGATGCATGATGTACTGCAGCATTGCAAAGAGGGGAAAACTTGGGACAAATTCATCCTCAATGATGGATTTGTGTTTTATGCTAACAAACTATGTATTCTGGATAGCTCTGTTCGTCTTTTGTTGTTGCAGGAAGTGCATGGAGGAGGTTTGATGGGTCATTTTGGTGTAAAGAAGACGGAGGACGTGCTTGCTACACACTTCTTTTGGCCACGGATGCGTCAGAATGTTGAGAGATTTGTTGCTCGCTGCACTACTTGTCAAAAAGCTAACTCACGTCTTAATCCACATGGTTTATATATGCCTCTTCCTGTTCCTAGTATACTTGGGAGGATATTTCGATGGACTTTGTTTTGGGATTGCCTCATACACAGAAGGGGAGGGATAGTATCTTTGTTGTTGTGGATGGCACACTTTTGGAGATTTCGATGGACTTTGTTTTGAGATTTTCAAAGATGGCACACTTTATTCTTTGTCACAAGAGTGATGATGCTACACATGTTGCTGATTTGTTCTTTCGTGAAATTGTTTGTTTACATGGTGTGCCAAATATTATTGTTTCCGATCGTGATACTAAGTTTCTTAGCCACTTTTGGAGATGTTTATGGGCTAAGTTGGAGACTAAATTGATGTTTAGTACTACATGTCATCCCCGAACTCACGGACAAACTGAAGTAGTGAATAGAACATTATCTACCATGTTGAGGGCTGTTTTAAAGAAGAACTTAAAATTGTGGGAAGATTGCTTGCCTCATATTGAATTTGCTTACAATCGTTCGTTGCATTCTACCACTAAGATGTGCCCTTTTGAGATTGTATATAGTTTTGTTCCTCGTGCACCTATTGATTTATTGCCTTTACCATCGTCGGTGCAAAATAATTTGGATGCTTCACAACGTGTCGAATTGATATTGAAGTTGCATTCTACTACTAAAGAAAATATAGATTACATGAATGCTAAATTTAAAACTGCTGGAGATAAAGGCCTTAAGCATGTTGTGTTTGATGTTGGAGATATTGTTTAGTTGCATTTGCACAAAGATTGCTTTCCTAATTTGCGCAAATCAAAGTTGATGCCATGGGGTGCTGGTCCTTTTAAAGTGTTAGAGAGAAATAATGATAATGCATACAAACTTGAGCTTCCTGCTGATTTTGGTACGGTAAGCCCGTCATTTAACATTGCAGATTTGAAGTAATACCTGGGAGAGGATGATGAGATTGCGTCGAGGATGACTTCAATTCAAGAAGGGGAGGATGATGAGGACATCCCACATGTTGATACAACCGCTGCACCTACAACCACAATGCAAGGACATCTCACAAGAGCTCATGCACGTCAACTTAACTATCAGGTACTTCCATTTTTTGGTTCCTTGCATACATGAACATATGATGTTTCCTAAATCTGATGTGCTTCTTATGCTTAGGAATGATGGACCAAGCAGGGATGAGAGGGACAAATATTGGAGCATGATCATGCATGGAGATGGCAGCAAGCGTGTGAGGATTGAAGACGACGCTACAGCTGGAGATTTCAGAACTTTGAAGCCAACCTAAGGAGAGATTAATACTTGGAAGAAATATAGAGCTTCCTACTTCATAATTTTGTCTGTATGATGATATGGTGCTATGTCAGCTTTAATATTGGGCCTGACCCACATAATTTTTGCAGCAAATAAGTCAGCCACTTTTTAGAGTCCGTATTTAAGGGGGAACGGCCTTCTAGGGTTTGGTTGGCCACCATACCTATGGTTGGCCGAAACCTCTACCTTTTCCTCCTTAAATACCCCCATAGCCATCACTTTAGACTTAGATTTTGTTTTGACTAAAAGTTAGCCATTTTTGTAACTTTGTGTACTCAGTTTGTGTCTAACGACCAGTTGAAGACCGCTACTTGGAATCCCACCTCTTAATAAAGCTTTCATCCATATTCACAATATCGTGATTGCATCTTTATTCTTGCTTGTTCTTCGGTTGCTCGCGGGAATAGACCCTCGTGGTCAGGTTGATATAGCTTTGGCGTGGTCAATAACCTCAGAAGTTAGTGTAGCGATTGCTAAGGCGCAACGTCTCGAACATTTGTAGTCGGATCATCAATGTCGACCTCCACCATAATCGATAGCTACCATCTGATCAAAAGATCGGGCAACTTTACCCTATCAAGTGGTATCAGGTTTCAGGTTTCTCGGTGAGATCTTAATGTTTTCCTAGATTATTTTGTTTCTATTTTATTCCTACAGTCCACGAAAAAGCCAAAAAAATAGGGTTAGAACTTTCGCGTAGAAACAATTTTTGAGCCTTTACATCTGTTATTTTCACTATTTGCATTTTTTTAAGACTAAAAGTTAGCCATTGCTGCAACTTTGTGTACTCGGTTTGTGTCTAATGACTAGTTCAAGACCGCTACTTGGAATCCCACCTCTTAAAAAAACTTTCATCCATATTCGCAATATTTTGATTGCATCTTTATTCTTGCTTGTTCTTCAATTGCTCGCAGGAATAGACCATTGTGGTCAGGTTGATCTAGCTTCGGCATGGTCAATAACCTTAGAAGTTGGTGTAGGGATTGCTAAGGCTTAACGTCTCTCACGTTTGTATTCGGATTCTCAATGTCAACCTCCACCATAATCGATAGCCGCCATCTCGTTGAAAGATCAGGCAACTTTACCCTATCACTTTCACTTCTATTGACTTTGTAGCTTCCTTCGTCTCCTTTTCTGACAAGCGTATATATGATGCCCCTCTTCTTTAATGGTAGATTTTCCTTTTCTTCATGTTCAATGTTCTAGTCTTGATAGTTTAGTGCAATAGTATTCAGTAGCTCCTTAGCTTCCTTTATTGTCTTGTTCCTGAAAATATTACGTGAGCAGATATCCAAATAAGACTTTGATCTTTCATTTAGTCCATTATAGAATATATAAAGAAGATCATTTTTAGCAAATTTCAAGATCACTTTGAGTGAGATTAAACCTCCCCCAAGCTTGAGGTAGATTCTCTCCTTTTTGTGTGAACTTGCTTACCTCAGCCATCATAGCCAGGCTTTTATCTGCACGGAAGAATTTAGAGAAAAAGACAATATAGCATTCATCTTTGCTGGTTATTGACCTTGGTGCCAAATAGTTATACCAATCTCTAGTTGTGCCTTCAAGAGAAAAAGGAAACAACTTCAAGAAATAGTGGTGTTGTTTTACCTCATCTTTACCAAGAGCTGTAGCAAGACTCATGATGTGTGTCATATGCTCAGCAGGACATTCTTCCTCTTCTCCATAATATTTATCCTTTTCAACCATGGTAATTGCCTCTGGATCAACTGCAAAGTTGTAAGCATCATCCTTTATGTAAATAGCAGGCTCACAGAAATCCTTATCAATAGAAAACTGATCCTGCAGAGGCAAATTCTCAAAAGAATCCAATTTATTAAGAGCATTATTATCAAGATTCATAAAGGCATTAGTACAAGATAGATCATCCTCATTAGTGCTCATTGGGCTTGAAGTAGATGGTGGTGTGGAAAGTCCATGCTGATGTGGTTCAATAGCTTGATCAAGCATCCCAGACAAATTAGATGATCCATTAGTAACAATATCCATATCCAAGATTGTCCTATCATCATCAAGAAAAGACCTAGATAAAGGTAAACAAGGAATAACAGTAGATGATACCTTAGTAACAGCAGTAGCAATAGCATCAGGAGAAAACTGTTGCATTGTAGACAAGTTCTTTCCTCCCCGAGTAGTTGAAGGCACAAGCATGCTCTTCTCGATATTCTTATCTTTTCCCATAGCTGAGAATCAAATAAGATCAGTAGTAAACAAATATCACAAGTGGTCTAACCAATAAAGCTAGGCTCCCTGGCAACGGTGCCAACAAATATTCTTGATACCCACAAGTGTAGGGGATCGCTAAAATCTTCGTTGGGAAGTTTTACCCGAATTTATAGTTTGACATGATAGAAGCATGAGAAAACCAATACGACTTTAGAAATTGAGACATCACTCTCAACCACACATGCGATTCAATATTCTCAAAGTAGCAATGTTTGATGAGTAGGAATTGCAGACAAGACAATAACAGAACTAAATAGCAGCACTAGAATTACAATTTTCACCAGAAAAAGTTGGTAGTGTAAGTTTCAGAGGCTAAAAACGTAGGAATGGGGTATCACGGGGATGTTGCATGGATGAAATAATTCATATAATAAAATATAATAAGATGCAGCAAACACTTGGTCCTAACTTAGTTGACAGTAGGCATGTAATCAAATATAGTTGTACGTGCTTACAGAAGAACTTGCACAACATCTTTTGTCATGCCCTCCCATTTCACCGGGCTCATCAAGGAACTAAGAGAAATTAAGGATGACCTTTCACCAAGTCATCTGGGAACAAAGCATTAACACTGCAAGATCACAAAATCCTCAAACTACAGCATAAAATCTTCTGTTCTCCCCATCTGTCACCTTAGGATACGCAAGACTTACACCGTAGTAGGTAAAACACCTCACAGATCAATACAAAACCAATATATATGTTGAAGCAATAAATGTCTAGTACCAAATATCAAGTTACTCAGGCCATAGTAACAAGCATTAAGCATAGCAAAGGTGCAATAACAGTCATATATGAATATCTTCAGAACAAGCATCAAAAAATCCAGCTGCTATGCATTATTACATGATTGATCACATCCAATTCCCCTCACCACATGTGCATACAGAGGATTACTCACACATCATGGTGGTAGATGAAGTCATGGTGGTGGAGATCATTGTGAAGTCGATGATGATGATGAAGCGGCAAAATCCACCTCTCCGGAGTGAAGACGGAGACCAATCTGGACCCAAAATCCTTGTTTTCGATGGTGACTGTGCCTGGTTCGTGAAAAGCTATGTGCCCCTAGGGTTAGGGTTTTCTCATATATAAGGAGGCTCGCAAAAGGACTCGTCGAGAGGGGCCGCGAGGGCCAAACGGGCCTTCACCACGTGGCCAGAAGGTGGGCCCCTGTGGTGCACCCTCTTTGGCGCCTCGTGGGCCCCCGGTCTCCGTATTCCGCTCAGATTCTTTCTTTTCCATGAAAACTTCTGTAGTATTTTTTCCAAATTTATTTCCAAAGTTTCCAGCATGAAAAAAGATAGAAAGAGATTTTCTACTAAAAACAATATCAGTTCCGGCAGTTTTTATCCAAGTGTTGGTTCAATTCCGGACAAAACATCAAGCAAAGTAATAGGAAAAGTGAATGCCTATGAGATGCATCGATGACCTCAAAAGTTTTTCCACCTAAGTATGTACTAGCTTTGTCCCAAGGAATAAGGCGCCCTCGTTTTGCATGTTTTTTCTTTGACCAAGATTTACTCTAAATATATTTAGAATGTTGGTATAAAACTAGCATCATTGAAAAGTATGTTTCAATACAAATCCAATGATACTAATTTTACACAATATAATCAAGTTTTAGTTGCTCTATTTATTCGGTCAAAATTTTGTTTAGAATGCGTGTGCGCCTGACACGGAGGTAGTATGTTTTTTTTACAAAGGGGATATATTAATATCGTGAAGATATCAATTACACTCAGCCTTTGCCGCACTGCAGTGCCCTTATGGCCTTATGAATGCACATAGCCAAAAAAGAAGAAGAATTACAGAAACAAAAAAGTCCCACTAAAGGGATCTATTACTTGTAGCAACAGCACAAACACCACCAAGACAACACCAGAAGTTTAGCTTCTCCAATAATGACGCTTCCACAAAGAAAACAGTGCACAAGTGTCATCGTAGCCCAATAAGAGATCATAGGTTTTCACTCAGAAGAAAGTCCGCGCTCACAACACAATGCCTTCAACAAGGCAATTGTCAGGCACAACCAATTAAGACTAGACCTTGAATTTCACCAGAGATGTAGGACTTCAAACCTCTCCTCCGATGTCGCCCCCACTTGCTGATGCCGCTGCTAGGAGCCATGAATCACCAAGAAAATTCATCATCGCTACAAAGACTCTAACTACCATTGTTAGTCCTCAGATCTCGACTTCCATGACATTCTCCGCCTCTGACTTCACCATGGAACGTAAAATACATGTCTCATGATGGCAACAAATAACAGAGCTTCGCAACGCTCCCTGCGAAACCAAACGGTCAAAAAAAACACTGGTGCACATGAACAAATCTCATCCGATCCAAGAATCTCCAGGCATGAGGCATCCGGTGGAATTCGCCGATGAAGCCTTCCGGAACGCGACACTTTGGCCGGTCAATGAGGATAGGCATCGAGCAGATCTTTTTCTTGGCGCGAGAGAAACCCTAGGACCGCCTCCATTATTCTGGAACACCAGCAGGCCCCCATGCCACAAGTCAGAGCAGAAGAGTTGCAGGCATTCGTAGAAGCATCTACGAAATCCATCCATGGTGGTTGGCTAGCTCAGATCTGGCCGTAAGACCAAGATCCATAGCATACCGCCGCGACGTCGGAGGATTTTGACGGAGCTTCAGGCCATCCTCCGCCAACTCACCACCCCGGCTACAGGCCCCAGTCGGATCGGTTGCGTCCACTAGTAACGCTGCCGTGCCCCCCATCCCACCATCGCCTGTGGAGCTACCGCCATGAAATCTGTACCTCCCCTCTGTCCTTCGCCCAGAGGGGGGCTGCTACCACCACCGGATTGGCTGAGGGGGGCTGGGAGGACCAGCAGCGGCGTAGATGGGCTCCTCCGGAGTCGCTCGGGCGAGAGCAACCCGGGAGGTCTTTTCCCGTTCGGGAGTGTACTGACAATTTTTTCCTTTTTCACACTGACAATTTTGATTGTACCTCTAGCGCGAATTTCTTCCCCTTTATATGTTCGAGGGTTTGAAATGTTCAACGCAAACCAAGATTGTAACACAAGTTTATATACTTGCACGTACATGCCCTAGCGACGAAGCAGCCAATGTTTGCCTCCCTCCAAGCAACCTGTACCGCAAACATATGTTCGAGGGTTTGAAGAGTCCAATCAACCATCCCCGACGCGTGATTCCGTTGCTTATAATTACACTATGGTACGCACATATCACCTTTACCACGTACAAAAGGAAGAGGAAGAGGCAGTTGCTCTCGATCGTGCGCGCTTTGCCGGTTGCCACGCCTCTCACACCCACGCGGAATCTTCAACAGCCTCCCATATTTCAAACCTCTATCTCTCTTCTTGCCTTGCGCCTGCCTTGACGGTTCTTGGAGTTGGAGCGCGCACGCGATGGGCTTCTCCGCCGTGGACGCGGTCATACCGGCGTGCGCCGTGATTGGCATTGCCTTCGCGGCGTGGCAATGGTTTCTTGTCGCCAAGGTGAAGGTGTCCGCCTACGCGTCGGCCGGCAACGGCGGACATGGGCGACCAGTGTTCCGGCAGGAGGATGAGGAAGAGGAGGATACTCGTATCGGCGGCGAGAGCGACGACGAGGAGGATGGAGGCGACGGCCCGGCGGCCCTGGCTAGGTGCGCGGAGATCCAGAACGCCATTTCCGTAGGTGAGTTTGATTCTTACTATTCTTGAGTTTCTCCTGGCGCCGGTTCTTCAACGACCAATTATCGAGCCTGGAATGCTTGTTTTCCGATGAATGTTGTCGCTCGAATATTTGCTTGTCTGATTTTAGGTATATAGCATTTGATTGTTCATGAACGCATGTGCAGACCAATTTGTTGATATATAAAGGAACTTGCAATCATGTAGTAGTAAATTAATTGGTCATTCTCGTAAATGTCACGATGAGTAGAGCACCACAGTTCTGAGAGTTCGTCTTTGTTTTGAACTTCGATGTATTCTTGCCGTCCACAATCTAATGGTTTGGACATCGTCAAGTTCAACGCCAATCCACAATGCCGTCACCCACAAGTCTTTACCAAACGTGTTGTATGAGAAATTTGCTCCTGAATCATGATGTTATGCAAAGGTGCACTGTCGAAACCATTTGACCAAATCAGCTGAAATATCTTACTGCTGACATATTCATATGCTTACAAGTCAATTTGAAGTAATCCAAGGCATTAAAAAATTAAACGTGTTTTATTAGGGACTTATTCCCGATTCTAGAAAAAGATATACTCTCTGTTAACACATTGACTAAGTAGTAGTAGCACATGCATGTGCTATACGGGCGTGCGGAGACGCCATATTCCTACTCTTATCCACCTCTTTTTCTACCCTTTGTTTTCTTAACCAGGAAGCATGCGGTTCTATTTCTTTGATTGACTTGACCGAGTTTGTAACAACCTCCATGACTTGTTACTAGTACCTATCGAATATACGGTTATTGGAGTATGTTTTGTAGTTCTAAACTTGTACTACTCTACTTGTAAAGAAGATTAAATATTATGTTAAACTTGAAATTTCCAGAAAGCATGCGTTTCCATCTTAAATTGTGTCAGATTTGGACCTCTTTATGTAGATTGACGTAGTATGTTCATAAATAAATGGTTACACCGAAACTAAAAACATGTCGATCTGGTGGCAGCACTAAATATTTATTTAACTAATATCTAGAAGTACCCCGCACATTGCAGCATGAATTTTTTTTAAGGAACTCTATTGTATAACTAAAGGGTATAAAAAGCATGAAACATGGAGGTGTCAAATAGCCAACAACCTATATTTAATTGAAGTGAAATTGTTGTATATTTGATGCCTAAAAATTTGTAATATAGACAACTGGATGAAAAATAGATAGCTTGGATAACTTGCACGTATAGAAATTATTATTAATAAATATTACTACAATGACATGGATAGTTGATTGGATAAAGAACTATACTATGCTCCCTCCGTTTTTATGTACCTCGTGTTGTGTTTAGTCGAAGTCATACTTAGTTTGACCATGAATATAAAAACACTATCAAAATAAACAATACCAATGCATATAATATGAAAATTATATTTTATAATGATTCTAATCTCATATATTTACATTGTAAATGTTAATATTTTTGCTTAAATATTTGGTTAAACTTTACAAAGTTTGACTTTAGCTATAACCAAAACGTGAGGTAAATAAAAACAAAGAAATTATAACGTGGATAGCTTGAAGGAGGAGATACACTACCATTAATACATGTTGGCAAGAATTTGTTTATAAGATAATAGTTAACTGGTGAAGCCGGGCTATGGCCCAGCCAGCCCAACTCAAAATGAGCAAAATTGGCCATGAAAGCAATTTTGCGTGTTCCCCTTTGAAATAGCCCGCCTCGCTGTTTCTGCGTAGCTCTGTGGTGAGAGGAATCACTAGCCATCTAAATGACTACTCCTATTGTGTGAGAACATAGAATTTTTGGATCTACATACGTATTTTTTAAAAAAAATAACATTCTAAAATGTATCTTTATACAATGGATTTATATGCAACCGTGAGCCCAATTTGCTTTTCTGATGACCTACTCCTTCTATTTCAGTTTGGGTGTATTCAAATTCAGCTATAGATGTTACCAAAATTAGAGTATAGAGCTTCAAATTGAATGCCACATACTCTTATTTTTGTTGAAATTATTCAACATGAGTTCTGCAATCGCATTTATCAAAAAATACTTATATCTGAGATTTAAGATCATTTCCCGTATGCACTACATTTGTCAGATTTGAATGCTGCATCAATGAGGAAGGTACAAACTAAAACCAGCAAATATATTTTTAATTTCATATTTGTCCTTGGCCTTTTGTTGCTCTTGAGAATGTAGATGAATTCGTGCCAACTTTTGTCAACAATTCGAATGACGTGTAAAAGTATTCCAGGAGCAAACTCGTTCCTTTTCACCCAATACAAGTACCTGGCTGCCTTCACGGTGATCTTCGCAGTGGCGATCTTCCTCTTCCTGGGGTCCGTGCACCGGTTCAGCACGGCCAGCCAGCCGTGCCAGTACACGAAGGGCAAGATATGCAAGCCGGCGTTGGCCAACGCAGCCTTTACCACCGTAGCCTTTCTTCTGGGCGCCGTCACCTCCGTCGTGTCGGGCTACCTCGGCATGCGGATCGCCACCTTCGCCAACGCGAGGACCACACTGGAGGCCCGGCGGGGCATTGGCGCAGCCTTCGCCACGGCGTTCCGGTCTGGCGCCGTTATGGGATTCCTCCTCTCGTCCCTGGGCCTCCTGGTGCTCTACATTGCCATCAAGCTCTTCGGGCTGTACTACGGCGATGACTGGGAAGGCCTGTACGAGTCGATCACCGGCTACGGGCTCGGCGGCTCGTCCATGGCGCTGTTCGGGAGGGTCGGTGGCGGCATCTACACGAAGGCGGCGGACGTCGGCGCCGACCTCGTGGGGAAGGTGGAGAGGAACATCCCCGAGGACGACCCGAGGAACCCCGCAGTGATCGCAGACAACGTGGGCGACAACGTCGGCGACATAGCGGGGATGGGCTCCGACCTGTTCGGGTCCTATGCCGAGTCCACCTGCGCGGCGCTATTCGTGGCGTCGATCTCGTCGTTCGGCGCCGAACAAGACTTCGCGGCGGTGTGCTACCCGCTGCTGATAAGCTCAGCGGGGCTCGTGGTCTGCTTGGCTACCACGCTCTTCGCCACCGATTTCTTCAAGGTCAAGACCGTCGGCGCAGTCGCGCCGGCGCTTAAGCTGCAGCTCCTCATCTCCACCGTGCTGATGACCGTCGCCGCGCTCGTGGTCACCTTCGCCGCGCTCCCCGCCAGGTTCAACATGTTCGATTTCGGGGAGGAGAAGCAGGTCAGGAACTGGTAAGCGGTCGCCGTTGATTCTCCCTGCCAAACTTCGATCATTTTATTTTATTTTATTTTAAAACAGATGGATGGATCAAATTAACGTAACCAAATGGCAGGCACCTGTTCTTATGCGTCGCCATTGGATTATGGGCGGGTCTCGCCATCGGCTTCACCACCGAGTACTTCACCAGCAATGCTTACAGGTAACCAGTCTCTCCTTCATTTCTTCCACTAACAAAGTATAGTTGTTCCGACAAACTTTGGTTTTGAGGTGGAATTTCCCGCAGCCCTGTCAGGGATGTGGCTGATTCTTGCAGGACCGGCGCGGCGACCAACGTCATCTTCGGCCTAGCGCTCGGGTACAAGTCCGTGATCGTGCCCGTGTTCGCCATCGCCGTGTCCATCTACGTCAGCTTCACCCTGGCATCGATCTACGGCATCGCCATCGCGGCGCTCGGGATGCTCAGCACGGTGGCCACCGGGCTTGCCATCGACGCCTACGGGCCGATCAGCGACAACGCCGGAGGCATCGCCGAGATGGCCGGCATGAGCCGCAGGATCCGGCAGCGGACCGACGCGCTGGACGCCGCCGGCAACACGACCGCGGCGATCGGCAAGGGATTCGCCATCGGCTCGGCGGCGCTGGTGTCGCTGGCGCTGTTCGGCGCGTTCGTTAGCCGCGCGGGCGTGACGGTGATCAACGTGCTGAGCCCGAAGGTGTTCGCGGGGATGCTGGTGGGCGCGATGCTCCCGTACTGGTTCTCGGCGATGACGATGAAGAGCGTGGGCAGCGCGGCGCTGAAGATGGTGGAGGAGGTGCGGCGGCAGTTCAGCACCATCCCGGGGCTGATGGAGGGGCGCGCCACGCCGGACTACGCCAGCTGCGTGAGGATCTCGACGGACGCGTCGCTGAGGGAGATGATGCCTCCCGGGGCGCTGGTGCTGCTCGCGCCGCTGGTCACCGGCACCTTGTTCGGCGTCCACACGCTGGCCGGACTGCTAGCTGGCGCGCTCGTCTCGGGAGTGCAGGTGGCCATATCTGCTTCCAACAGCGGGGGAGCCTGGGACAACGCCAAGAAATATATCGAGGCGGGCGCGTCGGAGCACGCCAAGTCCCTTGGTCCCAAGGGGTCGGAGGCGCACAAGGCCGCCGTGATCGGTGACACCATCGGGGACCCGCTCAAGGACACCTCCGGGCCGTCGCTCAACATACTCATCAAGCTCATGGCCGTCGAGTCCCTAGTGTTTGCGCCATTCTTCGCGGCTCATGGAGGCCTCATTTTTAACTAGTATAATCAGTTAATCACACGCACCTATCAGTAGGAGTATCAAGATTCAAGAGAGGTGGACTGTACGATATATATGCTATCGGGAGAACAGTACAACAAGCTTCTGTTACTTTGTTTTCCTTGAACTTAACAAGCTTCTACTATTACATTTACAAATGTGACAACAAGAATGGCACAGCCTGCTGACATGAGGCTACAAAATTACAACCATGTTGAAGGCTACAAAAATTAGAACTTGGGTTAGCCAGGCACAGTCCGGACTAGACAGAGAGGCTTTACTTAGCAGTTGTTTGTGCTGCCATTCGCCGTCCTTTTTTTTAACCAATGGCAATATATTAATATCAAACTAATAGCAAGTATTCCTAGCTTCGGCAGCAACACAATGCATGAACGAATCAAGATATCCAGGATGCACACAATAAAAAAAAAGGAAAAAAAAAGCATGACGACGACTAACAACATGCGACAGCAAGCATTAGCATCAACCACCGCCACCAATAACACAAGGACTGCGATAAAGATTCTCCGAAGCAACGCCTCCAAAAGAAGGGAATGTCGCGTCGTCGCGAGATCGCACCAGTTAAGGTCAAATCTGGCGTTTACCCTAGAAAGAAAGTCTGAGAAAATGCTTCAATGCCTTCATCAAGGGAACAACGCATGTACGTTGTCATCGCGAGGTACGGCCAGCGAAGGTCGGACCTATGGTTTTCACCATGTAGCTCAAGTCCGGGTACCTAACCAAAATCGTTGCCGCATGCACTTTCCAAAGAAGTTGATGTTGTCTAGATGACCACACACGCCAATGAATGGGATTTGGTCCGACTTCATCCATGGCATATGCACCTGAAAACAAAACAGCCGCTCAAAAACATAGGTGTGGCGTGAACATCACCACACGAACAATTACTATACTTGCAAAAACAATTGCCCACCATGGACCGAACAGTGTGACTAAGGTCAACAACACCGCCAAAACCCCAAATAGGGTCATGTCTAGTAGCATTGTGCCTCCCTCGCTAGCACTGCAAATCATGATCTGATCTTATTTGTCGTCGGCCGGCTAGCACATGGCGCACCCAATAGGAGGCTAACAAGATATCACGGATCTTGAATGCCAACAAGAAGATATGGGGCACAACAGCTAGGGGTTGGAACAATCTCATCAAAGATGGTGGAACCACAACTTGAAGGAAACAAGTTAGTGAATCTGGACTTCACAACCTTGTGGGCGACGCCCGGTGCTTAATCTCCTTCATTCACCTTGCTCCCTTCCCTTCTCTCTTGATTTTCCTCTCCTTTCTTTAGTGGAAGCTAATTTAGAACTTTTAGTCACTCCACCTAGTGGTGGTTGGATGGGAGGCTTAACACCATGTTCCCTCATGTGCAAAGTCCAAAATGACCCTTGGTCATAACCTTGATGGATGGTGTGCTTATGCACCTATTTAGGCCACCTAATAGGTTTCAATTGGCCATCCCCTCATAGCCGACATGAGGAGGATACCCAACCAATCTCCCCCTATGACTCATGAGATGGGCACCACCATGCATTCTTATTACCTTTCAGCATACTTTTAGCTTCGCATTGGCAAGATATTGGTCACAATATCTAAACATTCTTGTCAGTGTGGATCTTCTTAAGTTTCAGCAACTTGGAACTCGCAACATCTGGAATTCAATGACACCTCACATAAATGTGCTTGGTTACATGGGTAGCACTTTGACTATCCCAAATATATTGTACTTCTCTTGCTTCAAGCCCAGCTCTTCATCCACGACACCTCCTTGCAATCCTTGGCCACAGCTATTACTCAGCATCTATGGTCGACAATGAAACATATGTTTGCAACCTTGATTGTCATGCCACTGCTCCACCTGCATGTCATCAGGTATCTAGAGTTGACTTCCTAGAACCTGCATTTGTATAGACTACAATACAGGATCACCGGTTCCAAAGTTCAAGCATGATCTAGAAGTACCTTTGAGATACCTAAGAATCAACTTACCTGCATTCCAGTGAGCTTTACCTAGAATTTTCATGAGCCAGCTAACAAGTCCAACTACATGGGAAATATCGGGCCTAGTTCACACAATGGCATACATCAAACTACTCACGTCAGATTGTTACTGATACTTTACTCATTTCTTCTTTCTCCTTGATGCTAGAACATTGTTATGAAGTTGGTTTTTTATGGGCGGCAAGTGAAGATGTAACATACTTTTCCTTTTGCATATTTAAACGTTCATGTACCTTCACAATGTATTTTTCCTATGAAAGCCAAATCAGCTTTTTTATCTATCATAGGAGATCTTCATGCCAAGTACTCCCTCTGTTCCTAGATATCAGGTGTATTTAGTTTTTGAAAAAATATCATAGTGTAGGTGTATTGTGCAGCACCACATGTCTGAATAATTTTTTAGGGATTTGATAATATTTCTTTATCTCATACAAACTCCTATATTTCCTCACATCAATCAGCCAGCAGTAATCCCAACCAAAACATGTGTTGTTTTTCCTCCACGTGTGTTTTTTAATTTTTGTGCAAAAAAAATTATACACCCCACATCGAGGAACGGAGGGACTATTTTCTTAGCTAGTCCTAAGTCATTCATGGTAAATTATTTACTCAATGCCTTACTGAGGAGAGCAATCCTCTTTGTGTCATTTCCCACAATCAACATGCCAGCAAGAGAATAATAAAGTCACCCTTAATGTATCTCTTCATAAACACACAATGATCGGCTTGTGCTTTGTGGTAACCAAGATCAATAGTCATAAAATACTTGAAGATCCTATACCATTTCTAAGGAGCTTGATTCAAGCCATATGCAAGCTATTCTTCAATATGCATACTTGGTGCTCCTTGCCTGCAACCATGAATTCTTCTGGCTGATCCATGTATATCTCCTCCTATATGACATCATGCATGCAAGAATGTTGTATTCATGTCAAGCTAGTCAATTTTCAAGTCCATGGTAGGGTAACTCGGATCAGAAACCTCTTGACAACTCGAGAGAACATCTCATCAAACTCAATACCCTTCTTTTGATAAAAAAAACTTTCACAACCAATCTAGCCTTGTATCTTGGATGTGAGTTATGTTCTCCACTCTGTACACCCATTTGTTCTTGAGTGATTTCTTGCCCTTCGTCAAATACACCAATTCAAATGCGTCGTTCTCATATAGGGATTTCATCTCATCCTGCATGGCTTCCGAGCATTCGTTCTTGTGATAATAATACATTGTCTCTCATAGCATGAGGACTCACCTGCAGCAGTCATCAGTACATATGCTTGTGGTGAATACTTGTGTGAAGGTACATGATCTCTTCCACTTCTCGCTTTAACGGTTGAACCAGCGGTGAATCAAGTGGATTGTCATTAACATTGGCAGATGGTTGCTCTTCTCCCTGACTTATACTACCTTGATTAATTAGTTGCATCGTCACTAACATCACCATCATCATATCCTCCATGATTTCCATGCACCAAGGGAGGGTTAACGCAATCCAGGACAACATGAGGTGTGGTGGTCTTCGAGCTCTCCGGTTTACCAATATATTTATTGTTTCATCTTCCATAAACACAACATCTGAGCTTCTCGCAATCTTCTTATTGACTTGGATTGATAAGATAAATGTGATGTGTCTTTCCATCAAGCTCAGATCTCTCATCACTCAGGATGCACAAAAGGTTTGCACTAAAAACCTTCATATTCGTGTATGATACTTCCTTCCCAAATCAAACGTTATGAGGAATATATATCATCCCAAAAGGATTTAGGTAGACTTTGCATGATAGAGGATATACAGTTGTGACTCTCTCGGCGAGTGTCCTATCCATTCTCTCTGCAAGACCATTGAGCTTGGGCATCTTTGGTGGAGTCCTCTCGATCCCGATGCCCTAATGTTTGCAATACCTCTCAAAGGGACCTTGGTATTCACCACCATTGTCTGATGTCACACACTTCCACTTATTTCCACTTTCTCTCCACTTTGGAATTGAATCCTTTGAAGACGTTGAGCACATGCCTTGTTTTTTAACATGTATAGGAATATTTCTGGAATGGTCATCAGTAAATGTCACAAAGTATAATACTCTAACGATTGATTTTTGGTCCTAGAGCAAACATTAATGTGCACAATATAGATAACATTCTCTGCACAACATGGCCTATGTTTACGTAATACAGACCTATGTTGTATGTCAGCAAAACAATGTTCACAGGTTAAACCATTCAACTCAAGGAGGAATGCAAGCAAGATCATGCATGTCCAAGCCTCTTGTGCCACAACTCAACCGAAGTGTCATTCTCAGTGTCGTTAGCACATCATTGTATAGTTTGGTTTTGATTACATAGACACATCCTTGCTTACTTCCTCGATCCACAACCAAAGAGCCTTTGGTGGATTTTTATTTTTTTGTATCACCAAAATAACTATCATTGGGAATGTCATCAAGCTTGCCCACCAGATTCAGCCGTACATCAAAACATGCCTCACATCATCGAGCAACAACCTAAAGCATGTGCTTGTGTCACTGCATATATTCTCTTGCCAACAATAGTTGAATCATTGTTTGTTGCCCATACGAGGCCAGTAACGCCACTGGTATTGAACATGAAATAATCCTTGTGTGATTTAATGTGGAAGGACATACTTGAATCAACAACACCATCTCATGGCATCATCACAGACAATACTATAGCATTATTTATCTTCAACGAGTGAAAGTATTCACATTCTGTAGTAATGGCGGCACCATTCTCTCCCTTTGATCAGCCATGTTTACATCTTTACCCTTTGCATTTTTTGTGATTCTGCTTTCCATAATAACATAAAGTTACTCCTTTGTCTCTATTTTGGCTTTGATCTCCCACTAGAATTATGATCTTCACATTCCTGAATATGACTTGGTTGTGTCCATGATTCTCATTCAAGCATTGCACATTTCCTTCTTTCTAGCTTCTTCATTCAGCATGCTATCTATATCATCTCCAATTTTAGCTTCCCATCCCAACTAAATTACTAAATGACGAAACAATCATGTTACAACTATCAATCACGAAACTCACTAGCAACAATGCTTGCACCTCATCCTCAAAATTGATCTTTATTCACACTATCGTTGTTTAGGTACTCAAGCTTTGTAGGTCTTCTAGTTATTGGGACCTTGTTATGTTCCTCTCATACATTGACTTCAAATCCTGCCACATATCATATGCATTTCTTCATTTGCAATATGGTGGAATATATTGTGGTTGATGTAAATTAGAGTCATACCTACTACTTTTTGGTTCAACACTCCCTATTCTTCTTTCGTGACACTGGTTGATGTGTTGTCTTTAACAATTTGCTCATACAAATCCTTGTAATAAAGGATGTCTACCATTATGAGAAATTGGAAGAAACAAGTTTTATCATGCCACTTGTGGTGGTGTGTTCTTCCAGAACCATTGCAAGCAGCAACCTCTAAGAAACCTTTGCTCTAATACCACTATTGTGATGATGTGGCACACTGGTTACCCCTTAATTGGAGATTAGCACACATTTAATGTGATCTGAAAAATATGCACTACAAACAATGTATAACTTCGGCACCACTAGTGTCCTAACTCGACTCTTTGATCGTTTAGAATAACATATGCCTCGAACATATATGGAGAAAACAACACACTTCTTAGCTCTCTCCCATGCTAACATAGTGTCTCCCCTTGGGAGAGAAGATCTTACTTAGGTAGAGATTATTCGATCTAGGGGAGAGATTCTCGCAGCAGTAGCAATCAACACACCAAGACACTCATGTGGGAATACCAAACCAGGTAGGCACAAGGAAGCGAATCACCACAAAATACCAAGGTGGCATGATCCATTCGCCACTTGGATGTACCTATCGATCAAGTCCCAGATCAATGAGAAGGGCCTAGTTGATCCATTCAAGACCATCACGGAGAACAATTAAAGGAATCAATGGTGGTAGTCGACTAGGTTGTAGATGGCTCACTTGTATGGTGTAAAACCCTAGGTCAAGGTGCCTATATAAAGCCTGGCCTAGATACAATAGGGCCATCTCTCCATTGATCCGTGTAGCCTCCATAGCCATTGTAGCTTCCACCATCTTCTCAATCTACTCTGCCGGCAACACTGTAAACATATAGACATCAATACAATCAAGCAGTAGTAGGTCTTTACCTCCATTGCAAGGGGCCAAACCTTGGTACATCTTTGTCGTGTACCAATATCGTCTAGGTGCCCCAATGTCTTCATCATCAACCACCTCTTCTAACCTACCCCTGGTAGCATCTGTCTGAACAATACCATGATAGACACCAATCGTTTTACGTGGAAAATCTTCAATTTGAGGGGAAAACATGGGCCAAATCCAATAAATCTCCTTCCATTGTTATGAAATGTGGAGTATAGTAAGTCCTTCTCTAGTGAGAACTAGAGGATCTCATACATCAGAATACCATGGATCTTAGATGCAAACAATAAGATTTGGTGCACATGAGCTATGGGTTGGAACAATCTTACCCAAAAAATAGTGAAACCACGGGATGAAGATAAAGAGTTGTGGATCTAGACTTCACAACCTTGTGGGCAACATCCGGTGCTTGATCTCAAGCTTATTTCTTCAACTTCCTTTTTTCCCTTCACTCTTCGTATTCTCCTTTCTTCAACGGAGGCTAACCTAGGTTTTTTCATCACTCCACCTAGTGGTGGTTGGATGACGGGCTTAAGATCTCCTTTCTTAGACATGTGCAGAGTCCAAAATGATTTGCGGTCATGACCCTAATGGATAGGGGAGGAGGGTTATGCACCTATTTGGGCCACCTAAGACGCTTCAAATGGGCATCTTTTCACATTCCACATGAGGAGGATACCCAACAACTTACCTTGCACACAACACCTAAACTTCCGTATTCATAGAACGGGGATCAAAAGTTGCATCAACATTTATCTTCATCATATCTCCATTAGTTGGCTTCCATTTTTTAGCTGGAATCATATTTGGGGGGTTGTTTGATTGATAGAACTCGATGTGTCGTGCGCCCATCTGCAAGCACTACAAGCAGGATTGGAGCTTCCCGATGGCAACGAACATTTCATGTTGTCCAGATAGACCACATGCCATAAAGGACAATACCTAACTCTTACAAATCCCAGAGAGGTGTCCTCAGTTAGATAAACAACCCATGGATTGGGGTGAAAGAATGGCCAAGTGCCATACATGCGATGAATGGACCATAACCATGACGAGTTGTTCGTCCTAGATAGAACCTTAATGTCGTCCATCTCCTTGAAGAAATGCTAGAACATTCTCTCTATTGGGCATTCTAGCAAAGCATGTCTAGTTGTACCATCATGTCATGAAAATTTGACCAATGTACCTTGTAGCACGTATTGTTTGTTGACCATAATAGTCCGTACAGGAGTTGTGGGTTTCCATATGTCATCAGTGGAAGTTATCTCACACCAGCATATAGTTATTAATGACGCGCCACCAGAAAATCCTCACTTCAGGTGAGGCTTGCACCTTCCAAAGTTTCTTCCAGAATCGGTGTTCATATCCACGTGAGATACTTGCATTGTTTCTCGGGCTCTTTACCTTTGAGGATTTAGAAGTACGCAACAGGCTGAATGGACACCTCGAAACAACCTTACAATAGAAACTATTGCAAAAAGAACAACATAGAAGATAATCCCTCTCCACATAAAAGGAAAAAAGGTACTCTGATATTGAATCCCCTTGCTGAATACCTCTGGTTGGCTTACAAAACACTGTAATTTTCCCGTTCACTTTCACGAAGAAGTTGACTGATTTGACGCATGCCATGATCAAGTTGACAAAACTAGCCTCAAAACCCAGCTTCATGAGAATCCTCCTAAGATAGGGCCACGCAACTTGGTCAGAGGCTTTTGTCATGTCCAGCATCAGGGTGCAAGACTTGATTTTCCTTTATTCTTCCTCAAAGGGTGTATGCATTCACATGTTGTCAGAACATGGTGTGTGATAAGCCGAACGTTGTGTGTTATATCTTGAGGATTTTTTTATTTTCAAAATCAGCACAACTCCTCGAAATAAGCTTTTGCCCCGCTTTATAAATAAAGGCACATGGCCGAACCATAAAAAGTGATGAGGAGACCCTTTTGCAAAGCAAATCAAAAGATAAACAAAAAAATATAGGAGTAGCCACACCACAAAGGAGCACCCGAGACAACTAACAAGAGGTGCCATCATGCCTCCTATGAAACCACCGGACATCGCCGCGCCACACCCACCAAGTTATTGCGGAAGAGGGCCATATGCCCTCTCGCTCTGGGCTGTGGAGTGCCGATCCTACCGCGGATGAGAACCGAGAATGGTGCTAATAAATCAGGTGTAGAAGATAGAAGACCTCCGAGATCACCCCACACTAGCGGCGACTTGTTGGATTTCATCGTACACAAATGTCTTCTCAACTTCATTCAGTTATAGATTGTCGACCGGCTGTCATTCGTATCCTGATTTACTTTTGTAGGCACAAAGCAACCGGCGAGATATCATCATGGGAGCACTCCCAGGAGTAGGACCTGACAGAGTAGTGCATGCCTTGCTCGTACACGCATACTGGCATACATGAATGAATCATGTATCACTACCACAACTGTATGGTGGCGAACATTTCGCAAAATGTATGCCTAATTTGGAAGATGCTGAGTTAATATGTTGTATGGTTCACAACACCAAGCTTGAACCAAAAAGTCTCAGGACAGAACACCCAAATCTTCACTTCAAAAGTTACACTATTCTTAGAGCTTCTGAATAAATAATTCTATGATTACTCGACCAAAATAAAGTACATCCAGCCAAAACTACAAACCAACAAATTACAACTGTATAAGATGTGGGTATCACAAAATGTTGCCGAAAGCAGCTCAACCGAAACTATTCTTTCCTACTTGTTTTACAACAGCAACATCTCAGGCAATGATCCTAGAAAGAAATAATGGACAAAGTGGATATTCACTGCTCCTCCACAAGCCCATATATATAGATATAATAAGACAGTGCCGCTGCAGGAGCAAGACTCGGGAGTCAATGCTGAACCAAAATGCGTGCCGAGTCTCACTTTCATATCTTTCCTTCTGGAAAATTAACTTTACAGCTTGTGATGGTTCACTCGGGATATACAGACAAGTGAGACCTACATCACCTCGGATCATGCTTTCAGATTTGAGATCAAACTCATCCAGCCTTCGCAAGAGGCAGACACGTTCTTGTTCCTTCCTATTGGCAAGCATTGACAGGCAAGCCAGAGTGGAGAAAATTTGTCAATTTGTCATCTCACCGAGTAGGGCTCTGAATCGTTTGTTTTGGTGGTATTTACAGCCTTCTCACTAGACAAATTGCCCATGGCTTTAATACAATCACCTCCAATTTGTCGTGAAGTTTCTGCAGTGTCTGTAGAATGTTGTTGCTCATCAGAATGTGTAGCATGCTCCCCCATAACACCATTGGCCTCGCAACCTGGCGAGCTCGAGGAAGGTGAATCCTTGTGTTTGCTAGCCAGACTAGTCAAAGCAGAAATCTTGGAACAAGTAATCCTTGTTTCTATCTTCTGTCTTTTGCGAACCTCCCCATCTGCATGTTTGCCATCCCCTGTGTTTACTGACTTGCGCTTCACTCTAGAGATCTTTAAGAGCTCATCATCCTCTGCAGGTCTATCAGGCTCCTTAGGTGGCGGATTGAAATCCTCATCATCGTCATCGGCATAATCCACGAGTCCCCCAGATTTAGGCCTGCAAATATGGGCAAACATTGATGAAGCAGCACCAACAAAAGAAATTATCTCTGGGGCAAAAAACTCAGAATTCTGCCTGATAATATTCTATATTTGCTTATTGACTTAACAAAGGAAAGAAATAGAACAGGTAACCCATGAGAAATCTAGTCATTCAAACAGTATATGAAGGGAATATACCTTGAGGATATGTCATCAGCTTCACTTCCATTGGCTACATCAGCCTTTCTATCTTCATTATGTGCATGTTTAGTTCGCCTGACTGAATCTTCCTCGTCACTAAGGAACAAAAAAATTGCATCGTCATTTATGGCACATTTCTACTGCAGAGGAGGGCAGCCTCCATTATTGCAAACAAAAATGAAGCAACCGATGAAAAAAACTGAACATGGAATACCTGTCCTCATTGAAATAATCTTCCTCTTCCTTCTCAAGACCTCTTCCTTCTGCCTTCTTTCTTATGTCAGGCACACTAGCACTTAATTTCGTTTCAGCACTCTCCAGGTACTTGCAACAACAACAAAAAAAAGACTTACCAAATGCAATTACTAATAGTAACATGGTGAGAAAAATTATCTACAAGCTCAACTCTGAAGATTTTTATGAGGTCCAACCTGTTGATACTTGAGTTTGAAGGCCTGAATGCTCCCGAAGTGTTCAAACTTCATAAGTTGATCCGAGAAAGACTCAACAACATAGATAACAAGAGGTTTTAAATTTTCCTGTACAAGACGAAATCAAATGAACAAGCTGCAACTCTTAGTTGTTTCAAAGAAGTATTGAAACATGTACCTTCCGTATGTGTTCCAACAGTTCAAGTACTCCTGACTGTAGCATGTTGTATCTATTCCCATTCTCAACAAAGGCATCAATTATTGGTTTCAACAGGTTAAATTTCACAACATGGCGAACCAGATGCTCATCCTACAAAAAAGAAATATCAAGTGGGATTCAAATATGATATCAAGAAACATCTGTTTGACTTATCAAATCAGAAGCATTAACTTGAGGAAACTTCTGATTTTCCAATGTTTGATACCCTCAACAACCAAGTAACAAAAAAAAAGGAAATTTAAAATAATTTCATAATAGTGAATTCAATACTGACTTACATTTCTGGATATAATCGTACGCATAAACCTGACAGCTGCAACAACCAGAAACTTCTCACTTCGTCGAGTCATGGTAAGGATTTTCTCTATCGCATTGTTCATAAGGAAGTTGCATCTACAAGATTATATGAAGCTCATTTAGCAGGTGTATAAGAATAAAAACAAAAGTGTTGGAAAAACGAAAGAATGTGGGATGGAGAATTACTTAATTCGGTATGGATGATGGACTACACAAAAGCATAACAGTTCACAAATATTTAGCAGAATTTCTGGCTTAATACGATGAACTTCAGTGTTTCTACCAATAGCAGCTGAGTTAGTTGATCTTCGGGTATTACTCCTCGGAGGACAACAGGATGCTATTACGTCAACCAAATAGTCAAGGTGCCTTTCATAGAAAATCTCAATAATTACATCTCTCTGCACCAAAGGGGAAACAAGCGTAAGTACCAACTAAACCTGATCAAAGATTTTGGATATCTTGGAACTGACATCAGGGCAAGAAGATGTGAAGAATGAAAGCAAACAAACATCTAGAAAGAACTAAACATAAAAAACAAAGATGTAAAGCGTCAACTTAAGATAACACTGTCACCAAGTGAAACTTGAGGGACCCTTCAGGCAAAGTATTTACACTACCTTAGAAGATGTGAAGGTGCAACATTGGCAAGTACTGATGAGCGTACAAGAACTATGCAGTTCATGGATAAACTTTTTCCACGTCAGATGACAATCATTAAGAGAAACTTGAGGGGTAGGGACAGCATACAACTTATAAAACCCATTTAGGCAGAAAACACAACTTACATGTGCTCCAGACATGGTAAAAGAATCCATCAATATGCGTAGAATTTCCAGAAATTGACAGTGCATTTGCTCACCAAAGTCAGTTACCATTCCTTTAACCTGAAAATTTAGTGATTTAAGCACACTCCATTTCGGCTCAAGCTTTCTGAGGTATGAAATAAGCATCCTCTAGAGATGAATTGCAATGTGGTGTCAAACTGTCAATGAGAAAGAAAATAAAAAGCTAATATGGCCAATCATGAACATATCGGCACAATAATTTCATTTATCTAATATCCTGAGCAAAAACAAGATTTTTTTACATAGACATGGTACATTGGACATGGGTGCCTAACCTAAAGCATATCCTGTTTGTAAATTTTACATCCTTTAACAATCGACTATATCTATGAATTCGCACTCAATTAGAAATCATTTAGTCTACAGACGCAGACTAACAAAAGACCTGTTGAAATACACCCTAGGGCAGAGATTGCTAGTTTTGGCAGGCATGGCATCCCAGGTGGAAAAATTGCTGACTTGGTAATTTGGGATCTGAGGTGAGAACTTCCGGGGTTTTTTTTTTTACTTTTCACCATTGCTGACCGCCAGACATTGCCAGTGCCATAGTGGGTACTGCTTGGTTCATTCCCGGAGATAAGAAGAAGACTTCCCAATGAACGAAATGCAAGAAGGTGCTGCAGCTGTGCTCTTGTTCTCTGAGGGTCGACGCCACGATCGCATGGTGACCCTATGGTAGAGACACTGACTATGTGCTGAGGGTGTCGTTGGCAGATGATGGGGAAAGGGGCAGCAATAATACTGATAGATCAATGCAACGAGAAGGGAGGAGGCGGAAATAGGTGGTGAGGAATGGCATATGCTGAGCTGAGACAGCTAAGTCCAGCCTGAGAGGGAGAAGGAAGATATGACTACGAGCATGACATGTAGCAATTTTTTACTCATTTAACTATGGCATGTGGGTTGGAGTAATTTGTATTTAGTTTTTGAAACTTGGACTTCATTTAGCCAAAAAACTCATAACAACTTTTTTTTGTGTGTGTGTGTGCGTTGGGGGGGGGGGGTCACTTTGTAGATACAGCTGTATCTACACACTGTCTAGATACATCCGTATCTGACAAAACTGGGTCACTTATTTCCGGAGGGAGGGAATACTTATTACTCCCTCCGTTTTTAAATATAAGATGTTTTAGCTTTGTGAAGCTAATGTATCTAGATGTATTTTAGTGTGTAGATTCACTCGAATCTATACACTAAAAGATGTCTAGATACACTAGCTTCACAAAGCTAAAACATCTTATATTTAGAAACGGAGGGAGTAGTAGATAATCACAGTCAGGGCATTATTTCTTGCAGACTTGCAATACAGGGCAAAGTATGTGCAAAATATTAAGATGATGTATATAGCATGCCATAGAGCCAAAAATAAATTAGTCGAAAGACACAGAATAAAGTCTCATGGCCTCTCTAATTACGTCAGCTAATAGGACCTGCCAGCGGCTAGATGAAGGCGAGTGCCTTATCCACGGGACCAGTCCCGGAAATTTACGAAGGTTAGCACATGACACAGTTGGAGAGAAAACTAGCTATAACATGAACACCCTGAGTATATTAATTACTGGATGTAATACTGCAGATGCAAAGAAGATGCAACTTACCAGAAGTCCAAGAAAAGAATTTCCTTCTTGCTGGACAATATATGACCTCAATAGGTTAGGGTCCTGATTAAGAAAAAGTATAACAATATCCGTCCTGCATTGCTCAAATAGAATGCAAAGAGAAGTTAGAAGAAATAAACAACGAGAGGGTGTGAGCAACAGAGCTTGATAAGTACCCAGCTGAAACAATCTTTCTGTCTTGACTCTGCAACACATCAGAAATGATTTCAAATACACCTTCACCTGAAAGATCCCTGAAGAAAATAGATAGTTAGATAATAAATTTCTAGTAGGAAGTCCTTTACTTCAATCCAAAGTTTGCAGTTGAGTAACAAATTTCTTTGCAAAAAGGCAGCAGCTTTGTCTTCAAATTGATTAGCAGAGAAATAGGTTGATGCATTCTATTACAGGGAATGACCATCTTGCACAGAGAATGTGAACAATAAACCCCATTTGTACCTAACTACAAGATATCCTTCAGGCAAATCTGAAGCTAAATGACAGTGAGATAAAGTATAGAGCTGACAGAGAGTGCACAGAATGGGAACCGGTCATCAGTATCATAGAATCAATCGCAAAAGAAGACAGGGTAAGCGGGTTAAACTTTAGACATCCAAGCTGCAGTGCAAGTCTTGTTTATAAGCACATTTACTCAAGCATTCAGTGAAATGGTTAGCAAAGATCCAGTACTGTTCCATGTCACAGGATGCTTACAGCCAATAAATGCATGACTAACACAGTAACCATTGATCTGGAAGCCAAATACTAGGCGACACAAGGCAAAGTACCTTTCCAGTCATGTACTTACAACCAATCAGATTAGTAAGTTAAGCTGGGCACATGAGTAAAAGAGCCAGTTATGTACGGGTCAACCACCTGTTAGGCGGTTAGAAGGCCACTTAATCAGTTGGTGTTAAGAAAACTATTAATATGACTAATTCAGTAGTAGTTTGATCTACTGATTTTTTGCAGCACCAGAGATTGTTGACAGACAATGATTGTTAAATTTCTTCCTCTGTGACAGACCATGCGAAGGGAACGTAAGGCCTTCGGCGGATGCGGTTGTGCGTTAAACGTCTGAACAAGGGGCTAGGGAAAGACAGTGATAGCGGCACTTCAAGCGTAGCTAGGGATGCACTCTGCAGCAGAGCCGCACCTTTTCAAGTGACAACGGCTGCAATATTACAACAATAGGAGCAGCTACCAGCACCATCTATTAAAGAGAGGATCCCTGCCATCCATAGGTAAGCAATGTGACATTAGTCTGTCCAGTCACATCCATTTGTCCTTTAACCTAATAACCCTCCTCCCAATTCCCCCACTTCTGTGCGACTACAGCTATCCTCCCGTGCATACTAATGGTCATTACACAGTACTACTTCTGTTACTAAAAAGAATGTCTGTAAAGAAATTCCTAAGTCAAACAACATAAGTTTGACCAAGTTTAAAGGGGAAGACTATCAACAGCTACAATACTGCATAGATAAAAATATATTTCATGATGTATTTATTAATATTTATTTCGAATTGTAGAGATTGACAGTTTTTTTCTAAACCTTGGTCAAACTTGACATGGTTTGACTTTGGACAAAATTTATAGCTTTCCTTTTAAGGAACGGAGGGAGTACATCAGAAATATTTTACACTCAGCATGTGCACTGTGCTCATTTGAATTGAACATTAGAGGCTTACAAGTAAACTGGGACTCAGCTCCGTTTGATATTTGCATAACCATCCCTTGGTTTCAGTTGCATACAGCAAGCCACACAGCAAAACAAGAGTTGTAAAACTAAAGAGCTTACACGAGACCATTTTGAGATAGGGTTGTAGAATTGACAGATCGTTCAAAAAGAAAACCCATTTTTTTCTTGTTTTGCAAGAGAAATAGATCGTCGCCATGTATCAGTATCACAGTTTGCATCTTTCAATAATATGCACGTTACCAGGGCTGCGTTTTGTTATTATGCCAAGACAAAAAGCAAACAAGTACATACCGAAACAATCGTAGTTGTTGAACAAGCGGCAAACTCTTACTAAGAGTGCAGAATTCATGCAAGAACCGGACCTGCAAACACCAGAAAAACTGTTAGCATTGTCAATAGAGAAGGTGCAGCAATATGTACTTCCAACTCCACAATGCAGTAACTACAACAGCTATATGCATGTAAAAGCAATCACGATCTGGATCATGTCAACCTGAAAACAACATACACTGCAAATGATGTGCTTTCTACAATTGGCATTGACAACATGTTAAACCACAAAACTATGCAGTGGCTATCTGAATTCCTATAAATCCTACACAGGACATAGAACTCCGAACATCCTACAGAAAATAAACTGGTCAAATTTAACCAGCAGTCAACCAAAGTCCCACTGATGAAAAACATAATCAGTGCATCAACATACTCCTCGAATTTAACCAGCATCAACATATTATAGTAGCTCACATCAACAGATTTTGGTCCTTAATCATCACGTACAACAATGACTAATATAGTATATCTCTGACTAGTCAAGGAGAAAACCACATTTGTGAGCTACGTTATTACATTACCCAAACAAAATTCCACTGTAGCAATGACGGACGCGATCTGATACAATAATTAAAAGGATATTACATGTGAGGAAGTCATTAATAACATGAGATAAGAAAGCCTTACCAATTCTCTTTTTGATTCCATAGAAATATTTGGTGATCTCATCCTAGAGAATAATTCTTGGATAAAGCACGCATCATCCTTTAGTAAGGAAATAACCTACAGACAGATTATTAAGTTATATTGACGATAATAGATTGCAACTAGTGAGGAAATGTCAACATAGGTGGAGGCTGAAACACTAACAGCAGCATTGTTCGTATGAATCATTGTGTTAAGACTTGCCATAGTGGCATCATCTAATGATCGGGGTAATATAACATCCTGCAGATACCAAAAATGAGCACAATTGTAAAACATGCAAATAAAAATAGTAAAAAAAAAATCAATCATGAAACAGGTAAAATAAAAACTGTGACTGACCTTCAGATATCCTATTCTGTATGTTTGATGTATCCTCGAGACCACAGAAACATTTTTAATAGGTATAGCCTGTGGAGGGAACAAGCTTATATTAAAGAATTGTTTCTTCGGGATAGGCTAAGGGTGCAAAGATCAGCTTACCTCTTTGAAAATTACATGATCCTTCAGGAAAATGCGATGCTTTTGCACTTTGGCAACCTCTGGATCATCTGTACAAGTAATAACTTACTCAAATTAGAAGAAATGTGAAACACCTTCACAGGCTTTCTATTGGAAATAATCATATATAATTTCATGATATGATGAACTTATGTGAAGCAACAAAGGAAGGATGGAGAAAGCATACATTCAAGGGTGCCTATGATGTCAAGAATAAAGTCATCGGAGAAAATCTTATCAAAGATTGATGGGCTGTTCAACAATACTGCACAATAAAAATGACAGTAAATAGCAGTTTAAAATATTCTTGTGAGCACATTCCTATAGAGATATGCACTTACTGATTCCCCTGACTAACTTGAAAATCATGTGAAGATCATCTAAATTCTCTAAATCCTCGCACATTCTAAAGATCTCCAGCAGCTTCGGGAAAAAATCACGCTGAAAGTACGAGAATATGTAAGTAGACAAGTTCAAAACTTCATGCTGGGCAGGACTAATCATATCCAAGAAAGAGAGAATGGAACCATCATTTCTAAGGATCTCATACTGCTTCCTTCTAGATTTTAAGTATTGAACACATGTCAGGCTAATGTTAATATGTTATTGATCACGCAACGGAAAAAAGAAATAGCAATCAATGTCAACAATAGGGCAGCACAGATCTGTAATTAAGCAATCTCTTTACTACCATGTATGTATGTAAGGTGACTAAGTAGCACAAAGTCCATCCACCATCATGGAGCCATCTGTACCAATAGATTAGTCTCCTCAAATGATACCAATGAGATCTCATTCCCATAAACGGTAACATTTAATAAAATCACTGGTACGTGCAAAACCAAAATCACCATTATTTAGTTCTTGCAAGTGAAGCTAACATCTTAAAGTAGCCATTAGACCAACATTGACTTTTCTATCTGATTGATGTTCAACAAAGTTATCTTGAGAAAAAAATCAGAAAATTAAGACTCTCAAACAAACATATTTATACCAATGAAATGGAACACATCCGACCCATTTCCTACATCAAGATATTGCGTAGACAATAGATACAGTTCAAATCAAGAGACGAAATAATGCCTCGAGGTATTGCTACAGTGCCAGAATCATGTGTGGAACAAATCATCAAGTATAAAAACTAATCTAAAAGAACTTCAGATGACAGTATTTCATCTTATATCTCAAACTGGATCAACCTAAAACATATGGAGCAAATGAGAGGTAAAGCAGTATAGCAGCTACACAACAGCAATACTGTGTGCAGCACAAGGTCTCCTAAAAATAGGTTATATAAGTACAACACAAGAGGTAATTCCACTCTTGTTTCTATTCAACAAGGCAGCAGAGTAATCTTCTATGGGCTTTTATCACAGTGGGTGAGCTTCCAACCACACAATTGTTACGTGGAACAAGGATGAGTTTCACATTAAAGAATTTTTTTGTTTTGCAAGAAATGGCACACGGTCTGATGAAAGTAAATCTCTGGAACATGAGTCCATGCCACACACAGAGATAAAGATTAGATAACTTACATCTTGTGTTATTAACTCCGCCACACGCATTTGATCTGTAATGCCACCCTCCAATATAGTCTGCAGTTTTCATAAGCGATATTTTTAATAGTAAATAGATGTTTTTGTAGCAAAAAGTACAAGTTATCTAAGTGCGCAGGTGTAAACTATTAAAAAATGTATAACACGGGAAGCATTTTAGTATTACCAAAAAAATCTCCAATGGACAAATGCACTGTTTCTGATTTTTACTTATGGCAAATATCAACAATTACATCTGAAGATAAGGAAACAGAGCTTTGCCCTCCACACAAATGGACTACATACCCACAACAACAAGCAAAGACTTAAGATTGAATATTCGACAGGTATATACACCAAAGGTGCAACTTTAAAAACATGACAGGCAAAGCACAAATCCCACAAGACAATACGGCAGTCAAATTAGTAGTGTCACAGTGTACAGCTAAAAAGAGAACAAGTATAGTACTACAACCAAAGAAAACGGAACAAATAAGTGACCTTTGAGCATGATAGATAAACTAGTAAGAATTAAGTTATATGCGAAGAGTACAAAATAAATATGACCTTCAAGATCAAAGGAAGATTGGACAAATTAACAGGTGGAAGCTCCCTCAGTTCACCATTAACAGATCGGAAGGACTCGTCTGCAGGGAAATCCATAATTAGTTACGACAGTGAACAGAAAAACTGCTATCTGGCGAACACCAGGTGCAAAGCTACACATCAGCAGTGGTCACTTTAGTAATTAACAGTGTAAAAGCTGTAATTGCAAATATTATGAACTTCGCCTCAAGAAAATTGCATGGGGTCGCCTGTAACCCAGCACAATCCCATTGGATAGACAGGGGGTTTGAAATAAAACCCTTCAAATCCAACGGGGTCAAGTTGGGTAAGGGTGTATCCAGACGATTTCTCAAGGACAGCGTCTCTTGAGCACATGTTTTATGCGGCAAGAGCCCCAGGCTATTTAAGGACATAGTGTCTCAAGGGTATCTTCCATCGTTGACTACACTGACTATACAATAAATGCTACGGTTACAGGTATAAGTACAAGGCGATGTGATCTTACACTTTGTCAATAAAACGAATCTGAAACATGAAATACCTTTCAGGGCTTCTAATGATCAATCACAGGTCAGCAAGTCGTTCAAATATTTAAGTAGAGCAATGGCAGCATACATTTAACTGCCATACTAATATTACAAAACTGAGTCTGGCAGCCTATGTCACAAAGTCCACTAAGCGCCTGAGTAGATTAGTGATAATGAAGTCTTTTAAAATACTCCCTCCGTTCCAAAATAATTGGGTGTTCTAGGTTTGTCCTAAGTTAAACTTCTCTAGGCTTGACCAAAGTTATAGAAAACATGTCAACATCTAAAACGCCAAATCTATATAGTATGAAAATTTGTGGTATGATGAATGTAATAGAACTAAATTAATGTTTCAGAAGTTGATACATTTTTATACCAACTGAAAGAAATTTGACTTAGGACTAGAACACAACTATTTTGGGAATGAGTTACACAATACCAAGCAGCAATGGATAATTTGGCTAGGACTTTAAGCAGTGTAACATGTATTTAGCAAAATGGAATCTACCATGTGAATGCAATACTCTAGAGGCTTCTAGATGTTCCGACGCTGGGCGAGGACCAACTTCAAGAGCTGCAGGACATGATTAAAGTAAGACAATGTAAGAATGATATGACCAGCGGCAGGTTTTAAGCAACTCACCACCAAGGTTACTGAACTGAAGGTTTCTCTGAATATCACAGATGTTATCCCTGCATAGAACCACCAAGAATGCAAACTAAGACATCAATAAGAAATAATTGAAGAGAAGTGGTAGTTACACCATGGTTTCTTTTCCTGAAGTACCATATGTAGGAGCACCCTGCAGCTTCCTGGAAGCTCAATGCTAATTCTGTTGCTGCTTCTGGATCCCTCCATGAGATGATTGTTTCTAATTAAGAAAACAGGTATAGCAAGTCACAAATGGCCACATATGGTTAGCTCAAAACTGATTGGGAGAGTGCAGTCGTTCACCTTCTTGCTTTCTGTAGATATCTTCTGATGTAATATTGTGGACGAGCAGTGTTTCATTGTCTTCTTCATCCAAAACAGTCAAACCAAGATCTTTTGAACCCTGAAATCAATCCACAATTGGAGCCAGTTAAGGTCCAAAAAATGTAAGCCTACAAACTGGAAACTGATGACTTAGTTAGCCAATGGCATGTTAGCAGAATGCCATATTGCCATATAGCAGGACTATGCATCTACATCATGCTATAACTACAGTAAATGTTTAAGTTTAATTTGAACTGATATATTTGACCACAGCATATTGTTCAATAAATCACAACCACTAAATACTTTAGCAAGCAACATAACTTACAGTTCAGTTGACTAGGTAACTATAACACTAACCCTTTTGTTGTGCTGGCCCAAATGGCTAACCGGTGACTGCATGAGCTTATTTAAATAAATAGTATAAAAAGAGATTGGACACCATATAAACACAAGGAAGGCAAGCTAGCAGCTGTCAATTAACCCTTTTGGGGAAACAAGGAGAAGGTCACATTAAGCTGCTAATTCTTTACCCCTTTGGGTAGGCTTTGCAAACTTTCAACAGAAAATTAAAACAAAAAAACAGACGCACTACATTTACCCGACAAAACAAGAGAAGATGAGGTGGACTTTCCAAAGCATAAAATTTTAAGTGAGTAGACGAAAAGGTACCATCTATACTGAAAGGAACATATTGACTCATACCTCAATGTAATCGATAGCAACGTGTCCAGTGCCCTGATCGTCCCATTTCCCCCCATCCCTCAGACGGTACACTTTCACACGCTGGAACAATTACGAGATGTAGATACCTTACTTACACAATGTGATAATAATACAAACAAAAACAGATAGAGATAAGTAAAACTTCCTTAACAGTTGTCCCCACAAAATTTTATAAAAAATCATTAAGATACAATGAACATCCAAAGTTTAGTGTCCAAAAGACAATGAACATCCAAAGTTTAGGGCTGAGCATCCTGGTTAAAGTTGCTTAGTAGGAAGGACTTGCTCAACAAGACAATGAATATCCAAAGTTTAGTGTCCAAACTTGGTTGTCATTGAGTTTGAGCCGCATCATGTATTCATACTCCATCCCTTCGCTGTGATGATCGGCAAATCATGGCCATCATTTTTTGCTATCGAGTGAAGTGTGCAAACCTTGGTTGTCAGTGAGTCACAAATTCTAGCCGTCGAATCAGGTTCACGAACAACTCACAACCATGGTATGTTTCCATAAGCACTCCGCGGAGACATGTATTCCTTTTCCTCCCCCAGTTTATATACATAATGCTAAAAGCACCCCAGATCTATGCACAATGCAATTTCACTAGCAGACTAGAACTAACAGAAATTTGCACCATGACAGGTTGTTTTGCTGTTGCAATGTAGTAGAGTGGTAAAGGAATGTGGTGTTAGATCGATTTATACTTGTGACCCATCAGACTGACTCAACTGATCAGGGATTATTGATCAAGCAAATGAGAAGCATACAATTACTATCATCAGCATCCTTGACTGACAGAGCAAGTAATACAAGATGTTCTGTAGTTGCTCTCGAGTCTAAACACAGACACCACAGGGTGTCAAAAGTTCTTCTATGCACTCTTTTGGGAGAGACTGACACTATGTAAACAAATGAACCTTCCCCAGAGCAGTTGCTGAAAAGACCGACAGGAGCATACAGATGTACTTGCGCCAGCATAGGGCTAGTTCTACAGAGGCATATCCTCAGTGACTTTTCTTTGGAAAAAATACTTCCGTAATTTATCTCAAATTCATGTGCTTCAAATGGCAAAGGATACCTGGTGCGGATATGTTTTGAGGCGATTAGATATGTTCAGCAGTTCAGATCAATTGCCCGACCACGACTGAGAATGATCTGGTGACCTCTTTTCAGCAGATATTTGGAATGATTCTACCTTGCAACAAAAACGGCCTCATTTTCCTTACATGCTGCTAGTGTTGAAAAAATCGGCCAATTCATAGATTAATCGGCTGATTAATCGCAACTCGGTGGGCGACCAACTCGCCAATTAACTGATTAATCATCCGATTGACCGATTAATTGGCCAATTCGCCTATTAATCGCCAGCCGACCGAGCAGTAACCGATGAACAATTCCATGTCGTAAGTGTGTGTATTCATCATCTTGAGTCGAACTTGGACAGAACAAGGATATAGATTCTATGCATATTACTCATCTGAATTTATAGCTTCAATCCTATGATGAAAGGTATCACCAACACGATGCAAATACATATGGGCAGATGGGTTTGGAAGAACAGGTGTATGCTAAAACCCTCAAACACAAGTATTTAGTGTGGTCCTCTCCAAGAAAAATAAATGATTGTATCTGAATCATATGCTCTTCATCTAATACCTTGGAAAATTGTGGCATGTGCTTTCACTTGTCAATATAGTTAGTACTGTCGAAGCATGATTGGCGTTACATGGAAAACTGCTTGTGAAATTTTTTGGGTGTTCAAACTTGACACCAGCAAAAGCTCAAACAGTACTAAGTTGGCCTTTCTTCAACAAGTAGGTTACCCCATGATGCAGACATATTGATCACTGAAGGGACAGACATATGTGGAAGAGGCAACTGCTTATAGGTGTTGTACAGTTCAATTTAAATAAAAATTTCATTGGATCCCTACTACTGTTGACTATCACACACAAAGGGGAGTATCATGGGGACAAAGTAGCATAAAAAGCAGCGGATATCTATAGGGCAATTTGTTTTGATGCGATTCACTGTGCAGTTGCATGTGCCAAAATTGTGATGATTACTAATTACTATTTACTCTCAATGCAATTACACAGATAGCTGGTATCCTATGCACGTATTTGAGTGAACAGGATGTCAGGACCCCATGTTAAGAAGATAATATTCACAACTATGGATTTGATATTTGGGAATGTCCATAAAAGGGGCCTTTTTTAACCAAAAAACTGATCCAGAGATAGGACTGATCAGAACCACAATGACTGGCCAGTTACCTTCGTGATTCTGAATGATAGGTGTACTTTCTTAAGATCTAGTATGGTACATACTGTAAGGGGAATAAGAAACGCATGAAGACCGCTACCTTTGCAACCACAAATATGCTTTGGATTTGGGAACAAGCATCACGAAGTAGCATTGAATGACCTTGGTGTCCTTTTATTTCACAATTTTACCAGCTTTTACCTTAGAAGATGCCTTTTTTATTCATGAGAGTATACACATCATTCAGCAAGGGTATAACAAAAAAGTAATAAGATAAATGTACTGCAATGTTGTAGACTAACCTACACTATGTGTACTTCCAGTCCAGGAAATAGCAAATAAGATATATCTTACCTATCTGATCTCCCTCACTACAAATAGCCCCCCTAACAAGGCACCAACATCTAAATCCTAGGGTAACAGTAACACGCAAATAACCAAGAAAGGAGCAGCATAGAAATACTGAATTCAAAGACAACAACTTATCCAGTATGTTAGCTGAGATAGTTCATCAAACAAAGAATGATGCCCCTCAAAACTGGCATACAAATATTTAGACCCCCTAAATGTTTGTCATGAATAAATAAATTAGATATGACTCTCCCAGACCACAATACAGGCACACTTACACAGAACCTTCACCTTCCATGCAATTAGCATCTAAGGCCAGTACATAACTACAGTGGTTCACTAAGCAGAGTTAGCAGATATTATTGTACAGAGTTGTTTTCTGTCTCAGATGCGAAGAGAGAAGAATGGCTTTCTGTCACACTGTTTTCAGTCTCAGATGTTTACAGAAGGCTGGATGAATAAACCTCTTGTTTATATATGCAAACAAGTGTATGATGGAAAGTGTTGGATTAGGCTAATTTACACAGGGCCCAAATTCATCTCTTAGCAGAGTCCACTTCACTGGAAGAAGGTTAGGCGGAGTAACTTTACATTTAAGCGTATAGAGTTTCAGCAAACACAGCGGGCAGTGAATTGAGCATAACATGATGCCTCCATTCACTCCTCGCAATTGTAGAAGTAAGGTAACCCAGTTCCTTGGATAAAAAACCAAAACTGGCCGATGCAAAAGCATTAGACCTGGATCTAGGGCACGTGTGGGCTTCAATGAACTTCCCCACCTCCCCTATCCACATGACGTATTCGAGCAGCTGCCTTCCAAAACCAGGTGCGCCCTATAGCAGCAGCGTGTTAATCGCAACACGCAACCGCGACCACCGAGGTTGGGCTAACAGACAGCTGCTAGTGGATCTACACATCTAGTTGGCCAACAATAGAAGCTTCCAGAACCCTACAGAGCAACCGAGGAGTGCGGGGACCTCACCTGCATGCTGCTGCTGTTCGCTGCCGCCGCCGTCGCCGCCGTCGCCGCCGAAGCCTCAGCCTCGCCCCCGGCCTCGGCCTCCCGCTGCTCCTGCTCCCCCATCGCTCCCCTCCGCCGCTCTAGAGGTAGCGGAAGCCTCCGTGCCGCCTTGGGAGAAGATGGAGCCTCTCTACCGGCGGGCCGCTCCTTCAGTGGGTCGAGGACGCCGGCTGGGAAACCCTAACCACCATCGACGAGCTCCCCCGCGGCCCTCCTTCGGCCTGGCTTCTCGCGGCCTTGGCGTCGCCTTTCCCCCTTTTGCCCCCTCTCGTTTTCGCGAATATTTTGTGTTCGTTTGCTTAACGACCCCCGCAATTAACGATGCAAGGGGGATGGGCATGGGATGACTGCCTCCCGCAGACTTTTGACCGCTGGGACTAAACGGGATTGATGGATTTGCCCATCCCACTTGCATTTTTACCCGCAATAGATAGATAGAGAAAGTAAATGGGGGATGGTTGATGCAGAAAGAGGGGGTCAGAACGATTGACATGGTTTAGACGTGTGATCTGTTGATTATTACTGTTTCGGGCAACTGGAGTCCTATACAAGAGGAAGAAAGTCTAGTGCATGTGCAATCTAAAAAATACACCCTCAATGTACAACAACTTACCAAACATTGCAACCACCAGACTCTTTCTCTTTTCCCCACCGCTCTTGATACAGCTTAGTCACCGTCATCACCATGCCAAGTGCGTCATAGCCTAGAGATGCGCTCAAGTCCGACATCATAGAAACACAGAAGAGAAGAAGGAAGAAGCCGATGTCGAAGCGCCTGAGCATGACTTGAATCTCCAGCCTCCATGTACTACAAGATTTCGGCCTGCCGATACGTCTTATATCTAGTCCAAGCCCATACCCTCGAGTATGTCCAGACTACCTCTTCTTAGTGGTTGGTTATATATGCTCCCACCCCCACTTGTGAATCCTAGACTATATGATGAATTAGAATTAGGCATGTGCCTCTCTCCCATACGGGAACCCCTATCCTTAGACCATAATTCTATTGAGCTGTATCCAAGGCCCTTCCTTGTGAGAGGATCCTTTCCCTTTGGTGAATTCCATTACATTTGGTGTTTTGCCTTGCTAGTTTACCAAATTCTGATCTTTTCCCCCATTCTGGAATTCTATTCTCTTGTTTGCAATCTTTCCACGAGAAACTCTACCTTTGTGTCTTTTTTCTTATGGATTCTGTAGAGTTGGTGAACCGGGCAAACAAGGCAATTGGTGCATGTGGTGTGAGTTTGTATCTTCAATTTACACTTTGTGTTCTTTGTCCTCTTCCCAAATCCCCCTCGAATCCGTGAAGATTGAGACGTCTCGGGGCTTGACCCCTATGATATGGCATCGAAGCAAAGGTTTCTCATGGATTTGTGCGTGTGATTCCACCCCATCGACGTGCACGAATTTTTTCTTACCTAAATTTGAAAAATTCCAAAGAGATAACCCCAATTCGTAAATTGGACCGATCTGAATTTTGGGTGTGTTCAGGTAGGTTTTGAGACATGAATCGATGCATTACTTGTTGATATACCTCCCTTTGTGTTCCTTTAGCCTAATTCCACATGTGCTTTGTTTTGAGTTTTTCTGCCAAAAATCGTGTCCTGGATGAGTTCTTCACTAACAGGGACCCCAAACCAGAATATTTGGCCAAGTTGGCCACCCAGGGCGGAATATTTATCCTAAGTGAGTCCAGACCAGAATATCAGGCCTAAAAATCACAAATCTTCGAACTACTTCTGGCCTAGACCAGAACGTTGCACCACTTCATGCAAAAGAAACATATTTCAACTCCCCGCTATTTGAGCATAACTTTCGCATCCAGACATCATTTTTTGGTGATTCTTTTTGCTTGGAAAGCTAAGAACATCATGGAAGATCCATCATCCATTGATAACAAAAAAGTGTGAGCAAAGATGGAATTCCACAATAAACAGTGAAGATGCCCAAATAAGGTATGATCTTCACGATTCTTTACCCCTTGCATTTTCTTTGCAAGCCACAGTCGTTTGCGATAACCTTCCTATTGAGGCTAGTTCATTTATGATTTCTTGGGGTTTATTGTGTACCGTGTATCTTCCGAGCAAAATTTACATGCACTAGTTGATATAGTTTCTAGTTGGCACAAGGAAGTCAAGTTGGTGAGGAAAACATAAAGAGAGAAAAATATATTTAGAAAAGAAGAGAGAAAAGGAAAAAAGAAAATGAGAAAACTTAAAAGCAAGAGAGAGAGAGAAGTATCAAGCACCTTATCTTATAGGAAAGTGCAATCTCGATGAAAACTTGTAGGTGTGGTACTTATCGTGCAAATCTTGTAGCCCACCAATAATATGCAATCGAATCGGTGCTCTCTTGGTACTTTGTGCAACATGAGCTTATAGTCTTTGCTAGGTCATCTTTGGGTCTTAGCTCACTTTTCTTGGTTGCATGAGTCACTGATGGTAACAATTCTACTCTTTGAATTTGCCACTTATTGGGACTCCAAGCACAGTAATACCGTAAGAGAAGTTTTCTCTGCAAGGGTGACTTGAGGGTTTATATCGAACTGTAAGGGAAAATGGTGGTTCGTCATCTTTTACGCTTCTAGCAACCTTCAATAGCAAACAACAGTTTTGTGTCCCCAACTAACCAGGAGTGACTGTCAGGCACTCATAGCTTGCAAGTTTTACAAAACTCAAATTAATAAGTAAAAGTATTTTTATCATTCTGTATTAATAAGAACTGGAAGGAAAACAATAGTAAACTAATGTAAAGGGTTTTCTTATGGCTAAAATTGGATCGGGGATCATGATTTCACTTGATCTCTCTCTCTCATAAAAACATGGTGGTGGTGATAGTTGATGACAAGGGTACGCCTACCAGGGCCCGTGGTATTGGTACCCCTGAGGTATATTCGGGTTAAAGCCCATAGAGATATTGGCCCATGATAGGAGCCTACGTATGTTGTATTTGAATAAGGAAGCATTATTTAAACCGCCAAAGCACGGTGAATTTGTATCAAACCCGACCGGATCCTCGAGACCTGGCCACCTATAAATAGGGGCCAAGAGAGGTCGGGCAGGGACACATCAAGATTTAGTCTATAATACTAAGCTTTGTCTCAATACACATCAAGTTTCGCCTTGTTTGTCGATCCTTTACCTTCGAGTTTATCCAATGCCCTCTTCCCTCGATCCTAAGTCCTTGATCTAAGACATTGCCGAGATCAACCCTCGTCAATTGGCACTAACCGTAGGGAGCTTGGGCATTGGAATCATGAATTCAATGGCCTTTTTGCCTTCATCAAAGAGAAACTCAAAGATCGATGAAAACCATGTCACCTTTGGCAACACCCACCCACCCTAGCTCCGATCTTTGCAAGGCTCGATCAGGAGATGGATCTGATGATCAGAAGCTTCAACTTTCACGCCGGGTCTCTGGCATCTCTTCGCCTTTCAGATTTGATCTCTTTGGGTCCATCGACAGGAAAAACCACAGCTATGGCAACGTCAAGAACTTCTGTCGACTCATCCAGCGAGGCAAACTCGTCGGTCGGTGATACATCTCAAACGTATCTATAATTTTTTATGCTCCATGCTTGTTTATGCACCATTTGCTTTGTGTTTTGTTACACTTCGTGGCGTTTTTATGTATTTTCTGGAACTAGCCTATTAACGAGATGCCACAGTGCCAATTTCCAAGTTTTTTTCTATTTTTGTGTTTTAGAAAAGCTACACAGGAAATATTCTCAGAATTGGACGAAACAAAAGTCAAAGTTCCTAATTTTCCCGACACGAGACGGAGTCCAAAGCAGAGACGGAGGGGGACCAGGGGCCAGCCACACCATAGGGTGGCGCGGCCAGCCCCTGGCCCGTGCCACTAGGTGGTGGGGCCACCTGGCCCACCTCCTGACGCCGCCCTTCTGCCTATATATTCTCCTCGGCGAGGAAAACCTAAAGCGTCGATCAATTTTCCACGAAACATACTGCAAGCCACCGCCGTCATTGATGCGAGATCGGGAGGGTCCAGAAACTCTTCCCGGCACCCTGCCGGAGAGGAGAATCACCACTGGAGGCCTTCTTCATCACCATGCCTACCTCCGGAGTGATGCGTGAGTAGTCTTCCTTGGACTACGGGTCCATAGCATTAGCTAGATGGATGTCTTCTCCTCCATATACTTCATGTTTAGATCTTGTGAGCTGCCTATCATGATCAAGATCATCGTTGTGTAATTCTACAAGTTGTGTTTGTTGGGATCCGATGAATATTGGTACTTTGTCAAGTTGATCTAGTGATTTATCATCTCTATATTATCTCTATGTTGTTTATGATCTTGCATGCTCTCCGTTGCTAGTAGATATCTTGGCCGAGTAGATGCTAGTGACTCCAAGAGGGAGTATTTATGCTCGATAGTGGGTTCATGCCTCTAGTAACTTGGGGGAGTAACAACAACCTCTAAAGTTGTAGATGTGCTGTTGCTACTAGGGAGAAAATAGCAATCTTGTGTTCAAGAACATTCGTATTGTTTACATTACACACTTTGCTTAAGGCGATAATCTGTTGCTTGCAACTTAATACCCAACGGTTGCTCGGATGACATCCGAAGGATGGATTATTAGTCATAGATGCAGTTGGATTACAATCTATGTATTATGTTGTAGTGCCCAAGTGAATCTCATAGTGATCCTCATGACATTTGTATGCTTGCTTTATTCTATTAATTGCCCAACTGTAATTTGTTTACCCAGCATGCTATTTATCTTATGGAGAGACACCTCTAGTGAACTGTGGACCTCGGTCCATTCTTTTACATTGCTATTACCGTTTACTATTTACTCGTATTATTTACATTTTTGCAAACTACTATCTTTTACCACACGATACGTTTAATCCTTTGTTTACAACAAACCAGTGAGATTGACAACCTCACTGTAAGTTGGGGCAAAGTACTTGGTTATGTTGTGTGCAGGTTTCATGTTGCTGCTGGTGCAAAGCTACGCCCTAGACGAGACGCCATATATAAATTGTCTGGAGCTGTCATGAAGCTAGCGAGCATCAACCTTCGGAAGTTGGTTATTTCTCCTACTGGTTTGATAAACCTTGGTTTCATACTGAGGGAAGACTTGCTAGATAACAATATTAGTGAATTAACACATTGATCAAGCTAAGTGTGGGGTTTAGAATCACCAAAAAAGAATGGTGTGATCCCAATAAAGGGGCGGATTTTTGGCTGGATATTCCGCCCCCAGATTTGCTAAGAAGGAAGAGGTGGTTCGCTGCCAGAACAGGGGTGGATTATTCGAGGGATTTTGACCGGATAATCCCTTCCCCCCTAAAAATCATAAAGTCTTGAGGTGGTTCGCTCCTAGTAAGGGGGGTAGATTATTTGGCCGGAAATTTCAGATATCCTGGCTGGATCAATTTCAGTCGAGGAAGAGGTGGTTCGCTGCCAGAACAGGGGGCAGATTATTCAAGGGATTTTGGCTGGATATTCCCGGGCTGGATAATCCGCCCCCTTTAAACCGGATAATCCGCCCCTAACGGTCCAATTTGGAAGGGGCTATAAATACCCATTCCCCTCTTCTTCTCCAAGCTGCTCGTCCCACCATTGATACACCTCATATGTGGAGCCACAAATTTCACAATATCTCCTTCCTCAACCCACCAAAGCTCTTGATCTTTGGAGAATCGAAGGAGAAGGCCTTGATCTACATCCTCACCAAAGCGATTCACTTTCCCCTCTCATTTGCTTGAGGGATTTTGTGTCTTGGGTTTCCTGGGAACCCTAGACCTTGATTTGTGTATTTGATATCTTGCTACTTATTGTTTGACAACATTGTGTTGTTCTTGGGAGCCTCCAATTCGGTTGTGGATGCATGCCCCAAGCTTGTAAAGGCCGGTTCCGCCTTGAGGAACCCCTTAGTGGAAAGTGAGCTAGGCCTTTGTGGTGTAAGCTTGCACCGGAGAATAGGGTGAGCCTTTGTGGCGTTGGTTAGGCCTTTGTGGCAACCACACCCCTCCAGCGTAGACGTACTTCCCCTAAAAAGGAAGGAACTAGGGAATCACATCCTTGTCTCTGTGTGCTCCACACGTGGTTACTTCTATCCTTTATCGCATTTATCTTGCTTAGCTTGTTTGTTATAGTATAGGTAAATTCACCCTAGTTGCATATCTAGAGAATTTACCTTTTGTGTTAAGCCTAAATTGAAAAGAATTAAAATTTGAGTAGCACATATTCACCCCCTCTAGGTGCCCTTACGATTCGTTCACTTGGTCTTATTGAGTAAAATTTTGCTTAAATCTTCCCATATAATGCAAAATTATAAGGAAGAAATGGAACTTCTAAAGAAAGGCATAAAAGCTCGATTTGTCACAAAAGTGTATTTTTGACAAATTCAATGAGTTGACTACAACTTGTAGCAATGCTTAAAGTCTTCTAGGAAATTAAAACCAATAGGTTGTAAAAATTGCAAGTTCTTAAAATTCGTTTAAGGAAAGGCAAAGTTTTGAACCTTTTTGGAAATCAATATCTCGCATTTGGAAATCTCGATTTGATAAGTGATCAAAATATTTTGGAATTATCTAAAATATCAAGAAGACCTACAATTGGAAATCTCGATTTGATAAGTGATCAAAAGATTTTGGAATTATTTGAAATATTGAGAAGACCTACAATTGGAAATCTCAATTTGATAAGTGATCGAAAGATTTTGGAATTATCTGAAATATTGAGAAGACCTATAATTAAATTAAACTAAGTGGGAGCTAAATTAAATAGTTTCTCATCATTATATGTAAGAGAAATATTTTTAAGTAGGAGATATGAAGTATTTCTCATATTATATGTGTTAGACATATTTTAAGTGGGAACTTAACAAACATTCTTATATGTAAGTGGCATATTATGAATGGACTAGTTGGTATTAGCAAATATTAATAAATGGTATTAATAGATAAACAAAAGACATTGACATCTATTGAGATAGATTGATATGTTAAATAAAACATTAAGTCTTCTTAGTTGAAATTCTGAAAGTCCAGAATGGAACAAGTCAGAGAGGAAACTCTTGGATGACTGAATGGCTAAGTGAAACATTGAGTTAGAACTCAATACAATAATAATGGTTGATAGGTGTGCCACATTGTGAACGTCATCTAAACTGTATTACATATACAACATAATGTGATCCAAGTTTTTGGATAGAAGAACATGTTCTGGAATAATTTGAGAATCATTGAACAAAGGATAAGTTTAAGGAACAAGTTCTGGAACATTTTGAGAATCGTTGAATAAAAGTTTGTCCTTGAGGTTCCAGGTAGAACTAAGGACATATTTCTAAATATAGTAGGCTTGGCCGCAGGTGTGAGTTTACCGAGTTTGGAAATTTGTAAATTAAAGGCTTAGATAAATGGTAGCATGGTTAGACATCGAAGTTGCATTCTGCACTTCCAATAGCCTTCATAAATTGAAAAGTTAGAAGCTACTTCAAAGTGGCAAGTATAATGTCATGGCTTAGAAAGTTTGTCTTCTAGATGAGTATGTTTCTGGTATGGCGACATAGAAAGTTCCTCTTGACTAATCGAATGTGAAAGGGCATTTCCCTAATAAATGTATTTTGGTGTTTGTTAACAACATTTGGTGATTTAACCATGCTATTAAAGTTCTGCAGATTTTCTAGGTTATTTCAGGATCTCGCGGAGGTGCACCCCAAAAAGGTAGAAAAGATCGGAGCCCGTAGTCCAGTAGTGGAGTTAGGGCTTAGTTGTCTTGTAGGGTGCTTCGCGAAGGTGGAAATGGTGGAGAGGGGATCCACGAAGTGCTGCTGTTGCTTCTTCTAGGGCGGAGACTCTGGCCCTGGTGGCCGGAGACTCCAGCCTAGGGGACTCGCCCAGGCAATCCCCAGAGTCGGACGCTTCAGATGCCCGTCCGGAGTTGGGCCGAAGACTTTCTGTCTCTGGTCGGAGACTCCGGGTTGGCATGCTGAGGCCAGAGACTCCGGCCCCCAGTGGCCGGAGACTCCGGTCTGTCTGGCTGGGCTAGGGTTTGTTAAAGGCTTGGACGATTCAGTGACCCGGCCGGAGTTGGACCGGAGACTTTTGTCTCTGGCCGGAGACTCCGGCCTTGGAGTCACTTAGGGCGGAGACTCCGGCTCTCCAGGCTAGAGACTCCGGCCCTAGTCGTCCAGCAATGGCTACATTTCGTGGAGGACTATATAAAGCCTTCTTCTACCTCAAGAAGAGGTTGCGGCTTCCACTCTCTCTCCTCCATTGTTGCTAAGCTTCAAAGCACTAGATCTCTCTCCCTAGCCAATAGAACTCAAAGCCCTTTTGGGATTTGAGGGAGAAGACCTAGATCTACATCTCCACCAAGGCGATTTGATTTCCCCCCTCTCTTTGTTGAGGGGCTTGTAACTTGTGTGATTCATCGGATTCCTAGCCGGAAGAAGCCGTCCTCCAAGCTTAACTTTGTGTGTAAGAGCTTGGTGGGCCTATTGGGAGCCTCCAATTGAGTTGTGGAGCTTGCCCCAATACTTTGTGTAAAGGTGTCGTGCTGCCTTCAAGGGCATCGCTTAGTGGAGCGTGAACTCGCCTTTGTGGCTTGTTCACCGGAGAATAGGGTGAGCCTTTGTGGCGTTGGTGGCCTTTGTGGCACCACACCTCTCCAACGTAGACATACTTCCCGTAACAAGGAAGGAACTACGGGAATACATCCTTGTGTCTTCGTGTCTCCATTGCGGTTACCTCTATCCTTTACTCGTACCTTTACTTATATTGTTATTGCTAGCTGGCTTGTCACTCTAGGTAAATTCACTTAGTAGCACATCTAGAGAATTTACCTTCTTGTCTAGCCTTAACTTGAAAAGAAGTAAAAATTTGGGTAGCTCCTATTCACCCCCCCCTCTAGTCGCTCATACGATCCTTTCAATTGGTATCAGAGCGTGGTCTCTTATTCGGGCTTAATCGCCTAAGAGTTTGAGCGACTATGGAAGGGGATAAGAGTAAAGAAACTCCTCCCGAAGATACTCCTCCATCTATCTCTTCCTCTTCAATCTCACGTGAGGAGCATTTGGCGTCCTTGGACACAATGCAAACCACCATGAGATTGGAGATGAAGGCTATGTTTGAGGAATATTTTGGAAGAAAACCTTCCGGGCCCACCGACCCAAACACCACACCTAGTGTGGAACTCTCCTTGGCTAAGGTGAAGCCACCTAACAATGGCTCCACCTCCGCCTAGAATAAAGGTGACCCTCCTAAGGAAAATGATGGTCCGGCAAAGGGTGCTAACATTCCACCCCCTAACACTTACTCCCCTCCGCCGGTCCATTATCCTATGCCACACATTAACAACATGGGATCTCCTCCTAAGCTTGATTCTCGCAATTTTATTAAATGGCAAGGACTAATGAAATCTCATATTTCTAGCTCTTCTACTCATTTGTGGAGGGTCATACAAAATGGCTTTGCACCTCATGATCCTCTCAATTTGACCGGAAGGGAAGAAGTTGATGAGCAACTCAATGCCACCGCCAAGCATCTCCTTCAACAAGCCGTACCGGATACTCATGCGGTACACATCAACAATTTGAGTACCGCCAAGGAAGTATGGGACTATCTCACTATGCTCTTCATTGGGAATGAGAGTATTCGGTCCTCCAAGTTTGATGAGCTCAAGAGTGAAGAAAGGGATTTCATTATGCGTGACAATGAGACTCCCGATGAGATGTACCAAAGGATCTTGGCTCTTGCAACGGCCTTGACCGGGTTTGGGTGCAAAGACAATGGTGATGACTATATCAAGCGTATGTTCATTACCTCCATCAACCCAAGAGAACCCATGCGGTCCGAGATAATCCGTTCAAGACCGGATTTTGGGAGTATGACCTCAAATGAAGTTCTTTGCGAGTTCACCGCCTTGTCTATCTTGAAGAAGAACGCGGAAGAGACTAGAGCCCGTGTTCTTGCCGGACAAGGAGTTCACAATCTTGCTCTCAAGGCCAAGGTGGTGTCCAAGCAAGGAGAAGGAGAAGAAGAAATATATGAAGAAGAGTGTTGGTCTCCGGAAGATCTCAAGTTTGCACTCCATGAACACTTGGCTCTCAATGCAAATGCTTTTTGGGATGCCAACAAGCACAAGACGAACGGATCCAAATTCAAGTCTTTTCCAAGAAAGGGTGGTGACCCTAAAGTGAGGCATTGCTACAATTGTGGAGGAATCAAGCACTTCATCGCCGAATGTCCTTATGAGAACAAGGAGGACAATGAAGGCCGGCTCATCCCCAAGCGCCGGTCATCAAAGTTCTACCCATCCAAGAAGCATGGGAACAAGGACAACAAGAAGAAAGGAGAAAGGGTATTGGTGGTTCATGAGGAGTATGACTCCGGGTCCGATGATGATGACTCCGTTGATGAAGATAATGGAGAAATGGCCGCCATTGCCATTGTCTCCACTCCATCTACATCCCTCTTCAACTCACAAAATGAGAACGCCATCATCACCACTCACAAGTGTCTTATGGCCAAGGCCTCGGAGGTAACCTCATCACCTACTCCTTCATCATCTCATTCCAATGCTACCTCTATGGATGATGTGAGTAGTCTTAAGATTAAGAAAGAACTAGTTTCTTGTGATGATTTTCTTGCTAACATGAAGGGGCCAACCAAGATATACTTTGAGACACTAATGTGTGAAATTGGTGATGCCCATGACACTATCAAGGAGAAGGAGGAGTTGGAAAGATTAGCCGCCGATGATATTGGCTCTCTATCAATTGAGCTCGAAGAAGAGCAAAACTTGAGAGTCTCTTTAGAGGAGAAATTGTTGGGACTAGAAGAGTCTCATAATCTAATCTTGTCAAAACTCACTAAAGAACGTGACCATGCTCTTGCTATGGTCAAGTTGCTTAAAAAGGAGAAAGTTGAATTTGACGTTGGCCATAATGATCTTCGTGAGAAGTTTGAGAAGCTTGAAGAAGCCCACAAGGCTTTGGAAGGCAAATTCTCGCATCTCACCAAGATTTGTGAACAACTTCAAATTCAACTAACTATTGAACAATCTAAAGTCCCACCAATGCAAGTTATTGAAGTTCCTTGTTCTTCTAACTCTATTTGTGATCATAGTGATATCATAGAGGAGAACAATAGGTTGAAGGCCGATCTTGCTAAGGGCCTTGCTACTTGCATTCAAGGAGAGAAGAATCTCAATGATCTCTTGAATAATCAAAGATTGTTCAAGGGAAAGGAGGGCCTCAGATTTGTTGCCGAGTCCTCAAAGAAAGGGGATCTTTGTTTGGTGGCCATGCCCTCAAAGAAGAAGAAGAATAAGAAGAACAAGAAGAAGGCAAAGCCTGCTACTGCTCCTACTCCTCATGTCCCCTTTGATATTTGTTACACCGAGGAGGAGTGGGAGGAGCTGAATGGAAAGAAGAAAATCGAGGAGACCGGAGTCTCCGGGTCAAAGGGTCCGGAATCTCCGGTTAGTTCATCTACCCCGGAGTCTCCGCTCCCAAAGGCCGGAGTCTCCGGACCTTCTCACAATAATTTTGCAGGAAAATATAACCCTCATTATGTTCTTCTTAGGGACTATTATGGTGATGTCTATGCTAAATATGTTGGTCCCTATGATGGTTACATTGAATATGCTATTTGGGTACCTAAGATTCTTGTGACTAACAAAAGAGGACCCATTCAAAAATGGGGACCTAAAACCAAGAATTAATCTCTTGTAGGACGTTGCTTCCGGAGGAGGAAAATGGATTATTGATAGTGGTGCCACAAGCCACATGACCGGAAGCAAAGATATTGTGGAAGATCTAAAGCCAAATACTTCAAATGTCACGGTCTCATATGGCGATAAGTCATCCTCTAAGGTACTTGGTTTCGGTAAGGTGGTGATCACTCCGGACGTGTCCCTAGTGAATGTCATGCTTGTCGAAACCATTGGTTATAATTTACTTTCCGTTCATCAACTTGCTACTATGGGCTATGCCACATATTTTGATGTTGATATTGTGGTCGTCATGTGGAGTAAGTCTCTCAAGGTTGCCTTTGTTGGGTATGTCGAAAATGGCTTGTATGTGGTGGACTTCTCGGAGAAACCCACTACGGCCGCGATATGCCTAATTGCTAAGGCCGACGTGGGATGGCTTTGGCATCGCCGGTTAGCCCACGTCAATATGAGAGCTTTGCAAAATCTCTACACCGGCGGCCACATACTCAGACTAAAGGATGTTTCTTTTGCCAAAGATCGTGTTTGTAGGGCATGTATTGAAGGAAAGATGCATGAAACAAGTCATCCGAGCAAGACTATTATCTCTTCCAAGAGGTGCTTAGAGCTCCTTCACATGGATCTCTTTGGACCTCCCACTTATGCAAGTCTTGGTGGCAAGAAATATTGCTTGGTGATTGTCGATGACTATTTAAGATACACTTGGGTTTATTTCTTTGAGTTCAAGAGTGAGACCCAACAAACCGTCAAAGACTTTGCCACCGAAGTTGAGCGTCAATTCAATACCACCATATTGACTATAAGAAGTGACAATGGCACCGAGTTCAAGAACTACTCCCTAAATGAGTTTCTTAGTGATGCGGGTATCAAACATCAATATTCCGCTGCATATACCCCACAACAAAATGGAGTTGCCGAGAGGAAGAACCGGACTCTTATGGATGCGGCAAGAACTATGTTGGCAGAGTTCAAGTCTCCATACAACTTTTGGGCCGAAGCTATTAATACCGCATGCCATGCCACCAACCGGCTTTATCTCCGCAAGAACTTGAACAAGACTCCATATGAAATTCTTACCGGGCAAAAGCCCAACATCATGTACTTCCGGGTATTTGGTTGTAAGTGTTTCTATCTCAAGAAAGGTGTTCGATTGTCAAAATTTGATTCTAAAGCTATAGAGGGTATCTTTGTTGGTTACTCCACGAACTCACATTCCTATAGGATCTATAGCAAGTCCACCGGGCATGTTATAGAGACTTGTAATGTGAGGTTCGATGAGGATAATGGTTCCTTTGTGGGACAAAGTGGTGTTCGTGATGTAGGTGACGAAATTCCTCCCCAAGCCATAAGAAGAATGGGTGTCGGATTCTTCCGGCCCATTGAGGGACACCTTTTGGCCGAAGGAGAAGGACAATGCTCTACACAAGTGGAGCCTTCACCTGCTGAACATCCACAGGACATTGACCAAAGATAAGCTGCGCACCCTCAACCTCAAGATCATCCCACCGAGCAATCTTGCCCGGAGTCTCCGGCCCCTGTGGTCCGGACTCTCCGGCCTATACCGGAGTCTCCGGGTATGGATACCGGAGTCTCCGGGGGTGATCAAGGCCTTGATGAAGATCCTTCGGAATTCCGTGGCTATGGGCCACTTGATGATCAAGGCAATCCATCTGGTCAAGGCGAGGACCAGAACAGTGATCATGAAGATGATCAAGTAGTCTCTCAAGAATCTCCTCTTGAGGCTCGCTCTCGCCGTGAGAAGAAGCTTGAGTCCATTCTTCGACGAAGAAGCATATCCTTGGAAAATGTGGTTGGGAGTGTTCGTAAAGGTGTCTCCACTAGGAGGCAACTTTCTAACTTTAGCTCTCATCATGCTTTTGTCTCTTGTGTAGAACCCAAGAAAGTTTATGATGCGCTTGAGGATCCGGATTGGCTTGATGCCATGCATGATGAACTCAACAACTTCGAGCGCAACAAAGTTTGGACTCTAGTAGAAAGGCCTAAAGATTGCCGTAATGTCATTGGGACCAAGTGGATCTTCAAGAACAAGCAAGATGCAAATGGCATAGTCATTCGTAACAAGGCAAGATTGGTGGCTCAAGGTTTCTCCCAAGTTGAGGGTATTGACTTTGGTGAAACTTTCGCTCCCGTTGCCCGTCTTGAATCCATTCGCATCTTACTTGCATATGCATCACATCATAACTTTAAACTTCAACAAATGGATGTTAAAAGTGCATTTCTCAACGGTCCCTTAAATGAATTGGTTTTTGTGAAGCAACCCCCGGGCTTCGAAAACCCTAAGTTTCCTAACCACGTTTACAAACTTGATAAGGCGCTCTATGGCCTCAAACAAGCCCCACGTGCGTGGTATGAGCACCTTAAAGAGTTATTGGTCGACCGTGGTTTTGAAATTGGGGTGATCGATCCCACTCTTTTTACTAAGAAGGTCAATGGGGAGCTTTTCATTTGCCAATTATATGTTGATGATATTATATTTGGTTCTACTAACAAAGCTTTCAATAATGAGTTTGCCAAGCTCATGACCGACAAGTTTGAGATGTCTATGATGGGGAAGTTAGAGTTCTTCCTTGGATTTGAAGTCAAACAATTGAAGGGAGGGACTTTTGTGAACCAAGCCAAATATACCCAAGACATGCTCAAGAGGTTCGAGATGATAGGAGTCAAAGGTGCAAAGACTCCCATGCCAACAAAGGTTAATCTTGATCTCGATCCTAATGGTAAAGAAGTGGATCAAAAACTTTATAGATCTATGATTGGTTCTTTGCTTTACCTTTGTGCATCTAGACCGGACATTATGTTAAGTGTGGGAGTTTGTGCACGTTTTCAAGCCGCACCAAAAGAAAGCCACTTAGTGGCGGTCAAAAGAATCTTTCGATATTTAGTGAATACCCCTAACTTTGGTCTTTGGTATCCAAAAGGAGCAAGTTTTGATCTTGTAGGTTACTCGGATTCGGATTGGGCGGGAGACAAAGTGGAACGGAAATCAACCTCCGGGGCTTGCCAATTTCTTGATAGGTCTTTGGTGTGTTGGTTATCTAAGAAACAAAATTGTGTGTCTCTCTCTACCACCGAAGCCGAATATGTAGCCGCGGCTAGTTGTTGTGCACAACTCTTATGGATGAGGCAAACTTTGAAGGATTACGGTGTCATCTTTGACAAAGTGCCTCTTTTATGTGATAATGAAAGTGCAATCAAGATCGCTCACAACCCAGTGCAACACAACAAGATGAAGCATATTGAGATTCGTCATCATTTCATTCGGGATCATGTCAACCGTGGAGATATTGATCTATCTTATGTTGGCACTCATGAGCAACTTGCAGATATATTCACAAAGCCTCTTGATGAAGCAAGATTCCGGGAATTGAGGCATGAACTAAATATCATTGATTCAAGCAATGTGGCTTGAGCTAGGTGCATTTACTCCCATACTCTAACTTGTGTGTTGTTCTAGATGTGGGCATGGATATAGGGGGAGTGCGGTCCTAATTGATTGGACTATCCCTCCCCCCATAATGCCAATAGTAAGCGTATTGTTCTATCTTGTCATTTGTGACATTTTTGAGCTTAATCGATGAGTCTAGGTTTTGGGCCCAAGATATATCTTCGCGGTGCCATACCTATATACTCATACATGGTGGCCTTTTGGTCACCAACCTCCCTAGTGGAGGAGTTTCCCATTTGTTTTTATTGTCTATTTTTTTACGGGAACATGCTCATGTTTGGTCTTATTTGATTTTATTTGCATGTTTGCAAACATGAGCATTTTGTACCACACAGTGACAATGTGTCCATCCCAAGCCTATCTCATCCACAAACATACTTAATCTTTAAATGACATGTCCTTTAAACACCATAAATGTTGATCTGGTCAATAGGGGCCGGAGACTCCGGGGTTTACAGCCCGGAGACTCCGGTGGGCCGGAGACTCCGGGGTAAGTACCGGAGACTCCGGCCGGGGCAGTTTCGAAAATCATACTTAGGGCACGGGGTGGGGAAGAACGGTTCATTCTTCCCCATCCACCCCCGTGCCTCTACTCCACCACTGCCGCCCTCTTGCCCACAGATCGACCCCCGGAGCCTCTCCAAGCTTCGGGATCCGCCGTGCCACCGGCAAATCAACTCCGTGGAGGTGTGGGATCAATCCCACCGATCGATTTTGTGCCATGGACTCCGGTAAACTTGCTTTTCATCTTCTCCATCTAGTTCTCTCTAGATCTATGAGATGTGCATGTTTCCCTTAGTTTGATATGGTGTACTACCTTCTAGTGGCTATCAATCATCTTCTTAGCAACTCTATTGTGGATTTTGCACTCGATTTGTTCAATGTGGTCTCCTAGGCTCGGGCTGCTGGGTCCAACCAGAGACTCCGGCCCTTGTGGCCGGAGACTCCGGCCTGGACACAAAGTCTCCGGTTTTGGCCGGAGACTCCGGCCTGAGTCCCCGGAGACTCCGGCTAGATCAGGCCTGAGTGCACTAAGTCACATCATAGTTGCTTACTTTTTGATTCTAGGACAAGTCACCTCAACCTTGCTATCTTCCTCACTCATTCACAGGTGCAGGTGGTTCTCAGAAACCGGTCGCTCACAGCAAGGACAAGTTGGTTGTCAATCCCGCCACAGGGGCTCTTGCTCAGAGGTCAGTCATTGCTCAGCAAGCTAGGGATGCTAAGAAGCTCAAGACAAGGATGGCTGAGGAGGAACGAGCTGAGGCAGCTAAGAAGGTCAAGTTCGATAGCCTTGTGACTTTGGAAGGGCTGTCGTCATCTGAATTTGTTGAGATGAGGAAGAGGGACATGTACACTCTCCCGCGGAACTCTCATGACCGTTGCTTTGTCCGCAAAGAGCAAGAGCTGATCATGAAGGAATTCTATGCTTCTCTCAAGAAGTATCCGGTTTGCCCTCAGACGGTCATGGACTTCTCTCATTTTGCCAAGTACAGTGCATATTTTGGAGAGGCCGTGTGGATCACTCGCAAGCTTGGGCTCCATCCACTCATGAAGATTCAAGAGCCCTATAACATCACTTTGATCCATCAGTTCTTTGCTACCTTGGTTCTTGGGGATGGTGAGGAGATCCCCATGACTTGGATGACCGGAGAAGAGGTTTGTCACTCCAACTTCATGGACTTTGCTGCTCTCCTTGGGTATGAGTTTCGTGGTGCTACTACTCCTAGTGGCATGAGGATGCATGTGGATGGGGAGTACTATGAGAAGAAGAAGCTTGCTCCTCTCTACACCGGGGATGACAAGAAGATTGTCATTGGGGGCACCCTTGGGCTATCCAAACGGTCCAACATCTTGCTCTGCATATTCCAGGCCTCCATTGCCCCTCAAGCCGGTAACTTTGATGCTATTCGTGGGGCCTTAGTGAATCTCTTGGCTTACTCTCATGAAGTCTATTGCAAAGGGGAGACCGCACCCGTTGAGCCACTTGATGTGATGGATTTCATTCACAAGGAGATCAATGATTGCATTCTCAACAAGAAGACTCCTCTTTATGCCCCATTTATCATGAAGCTCATTCATGCTCAACAACTCAACCTTCCTCTTCTCATAGCAAACCTTGTGAATCACAAGGTTGTGAAGCTTCAACGCAAAGAACCCACCGGTCACTCCAAGGAACCATTTGCACCGATGAGAGGTGAAGATGATGATGCCTTTGCCGAAGGAGTTTCAACTAGGAGGGGCCCAAGGATGAAGAATGCTAGCAATGCCGGCTCTAGCTCCAACAATGAGTTTGGTCAAGAATATAAGAAGCTCAATTGGTTCCAAAGGAATGTGCTTTGCATGAATGTGGACATTCGTCACAAGCAATATGAGAGCTACATTGCTCAAAAGCACATAAATGACAATCAACAAGTTCTTCACAAGGCTTTTCGGAAGTCTCAACCGGGCTATGTGGAATCTCCTCCTTCCTCTTCATCATCTGGCACTCACTCCTATGGCAAGTGGAGCAAGGGTCTGACTGACTGGCAAGCCTTTGAGGAGGTCACCTCTGGCACCTCCAATATGCGTCATGGCAAGAAGCCCATGGCTTCTGATGATATTGAAGAAGGGGATGAGGACTTCGATGCCGGTTCCGAGGACGAGCCCGAGGATGAAGACGATGAGTGATCTCATGGGCGTGTAGCATCGCTCTTTTCCCTTTTTGGTGTCTCGATGCCAAAGGGGGAGAAGTAGTTCTATTAGGATGTCTTCGTTGGGATTTGCCATGGGGTGGTTTATTTGGATTTGGATTTGGATTTGCCTTTGCTTTGGTCGAGACACAACTTCATGGACTTTCATGTTGTGTCTCATCTATCTTAGTGTTGAACTATCGTGTGTGTGGTATGTTATCTTTGTGAGACTTAAGTTCCTCTATTGCTAGTAAGACTATTATTAATGTGTGCTATCTTGTTAGTCTTACTTATATGCTTATGGTTAGTCTCATGTATTATTACTTGCTCTTGGTATAATTGTGAAATATATAGGGGGAGTGATGATCCTTACTTGTGTGGCTCATGTTCAAATGCAAATTGTGTTGTGCACACAAGTAGGGGGAGCTTTGGCTATATATTTTATTTTATTGTGCTTATATCTTGCAAATCCGTATGTTGTCATCAAACACCAAAAAGGGGGAGATTGAAAGGGCATTTCCCTAATAAATGTATTTTGGTGTTTGTTAACAACATTTGGTGATCTAACCATGCTATTAAAGTTCTGCAGATTTTCTAGGTTATTTCAGGATCTCACGGAGGTGCACCCCAAAAAGGTAGAAAAGATCAGAGCCCGTAGTCCAGTAGTGGAGTCAGGGCTTAGTTGTCTTGTAGGGTGCTTCGCGAAGGTGGAAATGGTGGAGAGGGGATCCACGAAGTGCTGCTGTTGCTTCTTCTAGGGCGGAGACTCCGGCCCTGGTGGCCGGAGACTCCAGCCTAGGGGACTCGCCCAGGCTGGAGACTCCGGGTTGGCATGCTGAGGCCGGAGACTCCGGCCCCTAGTGGCCGGAGACTACGGTCTGTCTGGCTGGGCTAGGGTTTGCTAAAGGCTTGGACGATTCAGTGACCCGGCCGGAGTTGGGCCGGAGACTTTTGTCTCTGGCCGGAGACTCCGGCCTTGGAGTCACTTAGGGCGGAGACTCCGGCTCTCCAGGCCGGAGACTCCGGCCCTAGTCGTCCAGCAACGGCTACATTTCGTGGAGGACTATATAAAGCCTTCTTCTACCTCAAGAAGAGGCTGCGGCTTCCACTCTCTCTCCTCCATTGTTGCTAAGCTTCAAAGCACTAGATCTCTCTCCCTAGCCAATAGAACTCAAAGCCCTTTTGGGATTTGAGGGAGAAGACCTAGATCTACATCTCCACCAAGGCGATTTGATTTCCCCCTCTCTTTGTTGAGGGGCTTGTAACTTGTGTGATTCATCGGATTCCTAGCCGGAAGAAGCCGTCCTCCAAGCTTAACTTTGTGTGTAAGAGCTTGGTGGGCCTATTGGGAGCCTCCAATTGAGTTGTGGAGCTTGCCCCAATACTTTGTGTAAAGGTGTCGTGCCGCCTTCAAGGGCATCGCTTAGTGGAGCGTGAACTCGCCTTTGTGGCTTGTTCACCGGAGAATAGGGTGAGCCTTTGTGGCGTTGGTGGCCTTTGTGGCACCACACCTCTCCAACGTAGACGTACTTCCCGTAACAAGGAAGGAACTACGGGAATACATCCTTGTGTCTTCGTGTCTCCATTGCGGTTACCTCTATCCTTTACTCGTACCTTTACTTATATTGTTATTGCTAGCTTGCTTGTCACTCTAGGTAAATTCACTTAGTAGCACATCTAGAGAATTTACCTTCTTGTCTAGCCTTAACTTGAAAAGAAGTAAAAATTTGGGTAGCTCCTATTCACCCCCCCTCTAGTCGCTCATACGATCCTTTCAGAATGCCACTACTAGAATACAAAGTCTCACTCTTCTGCCAAAACATATATACTTTAATGACATCATTTGATGATGGAATAGTGTCAAACTGGTTGACAAATTGCAAAGGATATAAAAGGTTTTAATTGTACAGATCATTGAAACACTCTCTCAGGAGCAAGCATGGTCAAGGCCGCATATGTATGATATGGTATCATGACTAAATGCAGCTGGATTATTTGTACTCTAGTGCAAGTGGGAGACTGAAGGAATATGCCCTAGAGGAAATGTGACGACCTCAAATTTGATACAAATTCGAAGTGCCCGTTATGTATTCCACCGCAATCCCAGAACCATTGTTGCGATATACATAACGTAGTTGGTAACCAGTTCCATAGACATTACAATACGAGGGTTCAAATACAATGGTCATAGTGACCAAGTTCATATTACAACACAATATAGCAGCGGAAATAACGTCTTCGGGTCCATGCCTTCACCTACAGGCAATGGCGACTCATGGAGACGAGCTTAGTTCGGGTACTCTTCTTCATACCCTTCCTCCTGATACTCCTCCCCAAAGTCTGGCCAAGTTGATAGCCAGGGACACAGCCATGAGTACATTGGATGCACTCGCAAACCATCTTATAAATGAAATGATAAAGTAAAAATGCAAGGTTGATATGGTGGACTAAGCACTAAGTTTATTTGCAAAAGCTAGTTTTGTTTCCCAAGAATGTTCATTGGTAGAAAAGAGGTTTAGTTCTCTAAGTTCAATCTAAAGAGGAATTTCAAGTGTGTCAACATCAAGGTCAAGTCAAGTCATTCACCAAGTTCACCGTTGTTATTTTATTCTTGACAAAAGTCAAGTACAGCTTGCCAACTGTCCATGACCGCGGACGCGGCTATTCGAATAGTTTTGAAAACCTCTGCAGAGGGGTACACTTTACCCACAAGATTCGATACATCTGCGGGAGAAATCCACGGATCGTCATACACAAGTATGCGGGGTTCAGATAATCAAACAAACTCTTTCACTTGCCTACCTTAGTATGGGGACCCTCCCTACGAGTCCAGATACGGAATGGAACTCATAGTTTTTCCGGCTATAGAGTGCTATATTTTGGACTTCCATTGACTGTGGTATCCTCTGTCACAGCTATGGTAAGTCCCGACTTCGGAAGCGTCCCCTCGGGGTCCACGCTTCTATAAGTTCAAATGAGGTCTCCCATACTAAAACAAACAAGCTACGGACTAAGCCCCTTCCCATTCAGGGGTAATGTGGTCGTACGGTATGGTTGGCTCCCATAGTACATCACTCGTTGTCATTGAGAAATACATTTCATAGTTCTTAGTCAAGATTAATTTCTTTCATAAAGCCATCATGTATGAGCAATCTCCAATTCAAGTTTCAAGTTCGAGTCACCACTTTTCAAACAGAGTTCCCCTTATAGATGGCCTCAATATTATTAGCAACTAAGCAACTACATTGAGTGATGATACTACTAAATAGAGTTGGATAAACTCAGCTTGATGCTCTTGCTAAACAAGACATCACTACACTTCTATCATTCTACTCTAGCAATTCAATCATGCAATTTACTTAAAACAAGTAGTATGCAGTAGTGAAACTAGGCATTTGGAGTATGATTCAAAAGATGGCTTGCCTTGGTTGGCAAAGTGTCCGGGGTATTCTTCTTCTTCTTCTTGATAATATCCCCCCTCAATATCCTCCGCAGCAATACTAGCGTCTAATAACGAAGCAAACACAAAACACACAATCACTACACAATGCTAACAACACACCAAGCACACATATTTGTTTGCTAACAAAAGCATTCATGTTGCATTTTATGGAGTTGGATTGCAAGTTATTCTTCCAAGTGTGCATTGAGGGTGCAAGTTAAATTTTCTACCATATGTCATGGGTTGTTTACTTTTTGGAGTATGGTTAAGTAACTAGGGTTAATAGGGCTAGTTCAAGTGGGGAGGGATTAACTAAGTGATTTGGTAATGAGGGCAAATTAATTCTAAGTGTATGCTAGGGATCTATCATTTTATGTTACTAACTAGAGTTGGGTTAGGGTCTAATTGATAACACTAACAAGGTTTGAGTTGATTGGGGTTGACTAACAGTAAGGGAGGTCATTGGTGAGTTCACAATTTAAATTTCATGATTTTAGGGGGCTTAAACAATTTTCTAGAAATCTTCTATGAGTAATAAAGCTATGGTCACACTATTCATATCTAATTAAATTCCTAACTCAAATGGAATTCTAACCAATTCTACAGGCTAGAGCATTTTACAAGCTTTCCAACGCATATTTATTTGCTAGAAAATGATTTGTAAATCTCTGGGAATTTAAGTTTGAAAATCATATCTGAAACAATTTTGAATTAATTCGAAAAGGCGGGAGAATAAATAAAAACGAAACGGACCTACTTCTAACCAAACGGGCCGAGTCCAGAAGAATTCCGAACAGGCCGGCCCGATACCGTTTCGCGCGGGGCGGGAATGTTTTAAAACCGAACCTGACAGATGGGGTCCACTCGTCAGACCTAATTAGAATCTCCGAACCGGTATGCTTCCGTTGGATCAAGATCCAACGGTGCATCGTCGCCGTCTACCCCGGGACAGACCAGGGACTCACCGGCGTTGCAGTGACGAGTGTTCGACGGCGAGGGCGTGACGGAGGGGAAGCAGAGCTTGGCGGCGGTGATGCAGATCGACAACGGCGGCTCCGCTCCTCCACCTCGAACCAGCAACAACTCCAATGGTGGCCGAAATTCTCCAGAACGCGGCGGCGCTCCCGTGCAGAGATCGGACATTTCCGAGGGAGAGAGGAAGAGAGAAGAGTGGGGATCGGTTGCGGTGGTGTGTGCGTCCTCTGGGAGGGGTCGACGGGGGTTTTTATAGCCTCGGGAGGCCGGGGGCAAGGCGACCAGAAGGTGGTCAGTGCGGGGGTCCTGGCGGCGTTCGTAGGTCGCACTGGGCACGGCGGCCTCGGGGGTGTGCTGGGAGGTTGTCGCCTCGGCTGCGGAGGGCTGTGGGTCGGCTCTGGCGCATCCATGGCGGTCGGCAACGTGCAGGAAGAAGAAGGACTGGGAGGGGGCCCTGGGCGCATTTCTCTTCTTCCCCCCACTTCTCACGGCTCAGGTCGGGGCAGAAGGAACGGGGCTCGACCGTGGCATCGTCCAGGAGCGTGGCTACAGTCCTTGAGCGAGCAAGAACAGTGCAGCCCACAGTGAACTCGATTTGCTTTGATTCTTGCCTGCCAGTGTTCGACGAAATGCCCGCAAGAGTTTTAAATTTGAATTTTTGAAATTTTCCACTTTGGGTGATCAGCATATGAGCCAAGGTATCCCGGGGTATTTTTGTTCTGAAGAAAGGATAAGTTTTTCATAAGTCTTATTTCAAATTTTGGTATAGTCTCTGTTTCAGATCCAAACTTTGGTTGAAGTTTGAGTGATGTTCTGATTTGAATTTTGAGTAGCAACTGCTTGGTTGAGTTAGTATGTGACTTGGTTAAGCTCAACTCACTGGCCGAACACTGAGGTGAGTTACAGATTTCTTAATCCAAGGGCTCAAAGTAGGGTAGTCAAACAGATTTCCTAGATCATCTTATTCTTCTCTTTTTCTTTAATATTTTTATTTCTGGTTTCTTTGATGCTTAGAATTTGTCTCAATTGCTTCTATTGGTTAACTTAGAATTAACTAACCATTGCCCAACAAATAAAAACCCACATGAAATCATACAAATCATATACTGGAAAATACATGTATGCATGAAATAATAGATAAAAAGTTTTATCTGGGTCCAAAATTTGGCACTTTAATTAATAAGAAGTGGATTACAATTTCTGAGTTGTTACAACCTTCCCCCCTTAAAAAGAATCTCATCCCCGAGATTCACTAATTAAGAACTGAAAAGATTGGGAAACTCTTTCTGTAGGTAATCTTCTCGTTCCCAAGTAGCTTCATCTTCGGTGTGATTACTCCACTGAACTTTCAGAAACTTGATGCTTCGGGTTCGAGTGGTTCGATATGCTTCCTCGAGGATACGGATAGGTACTTCACGATAGGTCAAATCCTTGTTGATGTCCACAGAACGGTGATCAATATTCTTGAAGATTTCTGGCTTCTCCGGCACTTCAAGACATTTCTGAAGTAAAGACACGTGAAAGACATCGTGTACTTCAGACAATTCAGGGGGCATTTCCAACTGATAAGACACTTCTCCTCTGCGGTCGAGTATCTTGAAGGGTCCGATATATCTTGGTGCAAGCTTTCCTTTTACTTGGAATCTCTGCATTCCCTTGAGGGGTGATACTCTAAGATAAACAAAGTCTCCACTCTTGAAAGTCAGTTCTCGACGTCTCTTGTCGGCATAACTCTTCTGTCTAGACTGGGCTGCTTTGAGGTAATCACGAATCATGCGAACCTTCTCCTCAGCTTCTTGCAAAATGTCAGGTCCAAATATCTGACTGTCTCCGGTTTCAGACCAATTAAAAGGGGTACGACACTTTCTTCCATATAAAGCTTCAAATGGGGCCATGTGCAAACTGGCCTGATAACTGTTGTTGTTGGAAAACTCCGCGAAGGGCAGACAATCTTCCCACTTAGCTCCATAGGCTAGAACACAGGCTCTCAACATATCTTCAAGTATTTGGTTTACCCTTTCAGTCTGTCCATCGGTCTGAGGGTGGTAAGCTGTGCTAAAGGCTAATTTGGTTCCCAAGGCTTGATGCAAACTTTTCCAAAATCTCGAGGTGAATTGGGTTCCTCGATCGGAAACTATGGTTTTAGGGATTCCATGCAAACCGACAATTTTGGATAGGTAAAGATCTGCCAGCTGTCCTGAGGTATAAGTGGTCTTGACAGGAATAAAGTGGGCAACTTTGGTCAGTCTATCCACAATGACCCAGATAGAGTCATTTCCACGGCTAGACCTTGGAAATCCAGTGATGAAATCCATTCCAACAGATTCCCACTTCCATTCCGAAACTTGCAAAGGTTGCAGCAATCCCGCAGGACGTTGATGTCCAGCCTTGACTCTTTGACAAATATCACACTTAGAGATGAACGATGCAATCTCACGCTTCATTCCATGCCACCAAAATTGCTCCTTTAAATCTTGATACATCTTAGTTCCACCAGGGTGAATGGAGTAAGGTGTCTCATGGGCTTCCTTCATGATCATCTCCTTCAGTTCTGAATCAGCAGGCACACAAATACGTCCTTTATACCAAAGAACTCCTTGATCATCTTCCTCAAATCCTGGCACCTTGCCGGAACTAATTCGGCGCTTGATTCCGTCAATACTCTCGTTTCCCTTCTGGGCTCCTTTGATTTGGCTCATCAAGGTGGGTTGAAACTCAAGGTTGGCTAAGAATCCTTGACTGACTAGTTCCAATCCAAATCTTTCAAACTCTTGGTGCAACATAGGTTGCTCTTCCTTGATCATCATATTTAATGAGCATGGCTTCCTACTCAACGCATCGGCCACTACATTGGCCTTACCGGGGTGATAGTGAATTTCCAGATCATAATCCTTAATCAACTCTATCCATCTTCTTTGCCTCATGTTCAACTCCTTCTGGGTGAAGATATACTTCAAACTCTTGTGATCAGTGTAGATCTCGCAATGGTTGCCCATCAAATAGTGCCTCCAGGTCTTCAGAGCTAGAACTACGACTGCTAACTCCAGATCGTGGGTTGGATAGTTTTCTTCATGAGGTCGAAGCTGCCGAGAGAGGTAAGATATGACTTTGCCTTCTTGCATCAATACACAACCAAGTCCAAGTTTGGAAGCGTCGCAATAGACATCAAAGTTTTTGGTGATATCGGGCATGGTTAGGACGGAGGCGGTCACCAGTCGCTTCTTGAGCTCTTGAAAACTCTCTTCACACTTAGGGGTCCATTCAAACTTCTTGTCTTTCTTCAACAGTTGGGTCATTGGCCGGGCAATGCTTGAAAATCCTTCAACAAACTTGCGGTAATATCCCGCTAATCCGAGAAAACCTCTAACTTCAGTTTGAGTGGTAGGGGCTTCCCATTCCATGACCGATGTGATCTTCTTTGGGTCCACCGACACTCCTCCAGCTAATAATACATGGCCTAGGAATCCAACTTCCTTCAGCCAAAACTCACACTTACTAAACTTGGCATAGAGCTGATGCTCTCTCAGAGTCTCTAGGATTAATCTCAGATGGGTTGCATGCTCTTCTTCGGACTTGGAGTAGATAAGAATGTCATCAATGAAAACAACAACAAACTTATCCAAATACTCCATAAAAACCTTATTCATGAGATTCATGAAGTAAGCAGGGGCATTGGTTAATCCAAAGGACATTACGGTGTACTCATACAATCCATACCGGGTAGTGAAGGCTGTCTTAGGTATATCCGCTGCACGGATCTTTAGTTGATGGTATCCAGTTCTAAGGTCTATCTTTGAGAAGACTCGAGCTCCGGTCAGTTGGTCAAACAAGTCTTCAATCTTCGGGAGAGGATACTTGTTCTTGATGGTCACATCGTTTAGCTTGCAGTAATCAGTGCACAGTCGGCTGGAACCGTCACTTTTATCCACAAACAAAACAGGCGATCTCCAAGCAGAAGAGCTTGGCTGAATCAATCCTTTACTCAAAAGGTCATCCAACTGCTTCTTCAACTCTACTAGTTCAGCTGGGTTCATACGATAGGGTCGTTGGGCTATAGATCCAGTTCCGGGGATAAGCTCAATGATAAACTCAATATCCCGATCCGGTGGCATTCCAGGTAGCTCATTGGGAAAAACATCCGGATATTCACAGACGATGGGAACTTGCTCTAAAGTTGGTCCTGAGATACTCTTATGACACCGGGTGGTTTGGGGTGGTTTTACGGACACATGCTTTACTACAATTCCAGTGCTACTCTTCATGGTGATGGTCTTCTTGGCACAATCTATTACTCCTTGATGGGAAGACATCAAATTCATACCAAGAACTACTTCCAAACCTTTGGTTCCCAACACTATCAAATTGGCTAAGAAAGCTATTCCATGAATTTCAATAGGAACTGCCAAACAGTTCCACTCAGCCCTTGTGGTTGACCCTGGTATTTGTACTAACATGGCATGTTTCATAGGGGTTGGGTGAAGTCCACTTTTATCAACAAATAACTTGGTAACAAACGAGTGTGAAGCTCCCGAATCAAACAGAACTCTTGCATGAACTGAATTAACAGGGAACATACCAAGCACAACGTCGGTTGCTTCCTGAGCTTCTTCAACATTCATGTGATTCAGACGGCCTCGAGAGTGAGGCTGGTTCCTTGGGGGATAATTCTTGCCATTTCCAACACGGCGCTGCTACTGCGCAGGAGCAGTGGTCTTGGATACATCATTCAGCTTCTTGGGGCACTCATTGGAGTAGTGCCCTTTGAGTCCGCACTCATAACAGGTAACACCAGACTTGTCACCAGGCTTGGGTAACACAGGGGCGCCATTTGGCCTTGGAGTATTGGTGTTGAAGTGGTTGCCACTAGGTCTTGGAGGTGCACGGTTGAAGTTGTTGCCGGGCGGACGGTTGGGATAGTTGGGACGTGGAGCAGGTGCAGATGGCCTCATAGGTCTTGGGGCGAAACCCATGGGTGCATTTCCCCTTGGCTTCTGCGAGTTGCTCGAGTTGCCTTGATACATCATACGGCGCTTGCGGTTCTCGGTAGCTTGCTTGAGTTTGCCTTCCATCTGAATGGCAGAGTCAACCAATGACTCCAAGTCGGCAAAGTGAATACTGACCAACACACATTGCATCTCATCATGAAGTCCATCCAGAAACCTTTCTTGCTTCTTCTCAGTGGTGTTGGTGTCATCTGGGGCATACCTAGACAAGGTAAGGAACTTGTCACGGTAATCCACCACAGATAGGGAACCTTGCTTTAGATTTCTGAACTCATCTCTCATCCTTTTAACCAATCCTAAAGGAACATGGGCCTTGCTAAACTTGCTCTTAAACTCCTCCCACGGCATCACATACCCTTGGGCTTGCATTGCACGAGTGCTATCCCACCAAGCTCTTGCTGCTCCCGCAAGATAGTGGGTGGTGTACAACACCTTCTCATTTTCACCAACTTCGGCGACTGCCAAATTGTTTTCCATAGTGCGAAGCCAGTCATCGGCATCTAAGGGTTCTTCAGACTTAGTGAATATAGGTGGATTGGTGTTTTGGAAACTCCTTAACTTGGATCGGTGATCACCATTGCCATTGTTTTCTCCTTCACCATTGCCATTGCCATTGCCATTGTTGTGGTTCATTGCCATCTGGGTTATCTGCTGAAGGGTGGCCAAGTTAGCTTGGCGCTCAGCTCGGGCTGCTTCCCGGTCTTCCATGATCAACCTTAGCAGTTCGGCCATTTCCGGGTTCGGGGGTGGGGGTGCTCGCGGCATCTGAAGATAAGGTGTGTAAGACAAGAGGGAAAGCTAATTGCTAAGATTTTAAATGTGACATGGATGATGCAATTTTTGTCTTACTAAGGCCTTAAGGGCCAAATTCATATTTCATTCGTCAAACATCAACATACCATACATACGAGTTCACACATTACAAATGGTTTATATCAAACCATGGCGACTCATCTACTAGAGAGGGGGATACAACTCACAGCTACACGAAGTGACTCAAGGTGAACTCATAACTAGATAACACGGAAGTCTCCAATCTAAACATCGGGCTCCTCGGGGTCTTCCTCCTCATCACTCACAATGAATCCATTATGCCCACCATCTTCCGGATCATCAAGGTCCTCCATGAAGTCATCCTCATCACTAATGAGGGCATTATCCTCCTTGCGGAGATCAATGCCTTCCTCCTCACCAAGGTGATCCTCAAGACTCTCAATGTACTCAGTCAGCTCAGCCACATTGGCCTTCAACTCCTCAATGTCCTGATCCTTCTCATCGCGCTGGCGACGAAGGCTCTTGCGCTCCTTCGCAAGTATCCTGATAGTGCTCCTCGCCTCCACCAGTGCGAAGTGCTCAAGGTTGGCCTTGGTACGGGCACGATCGGCCTCCTGCTGAGTGGAGTACAGCAAGAAGTCCATGTGATCGATGTAGGTACTCGGCTCATTTTGCCCTGGCATGTTCGCGGGACGCCCGTCCGCATCACGCCGAGCAAAGTTCCTAAAGTGCTCCCCCTGGACCTCCTCAACATGCAGTCCGCATAAGCGGGCGTGCATCTCCTGCATACCTCGGACCAAACCATCGGCCCAAGTGTTCTCCACAAGCTCAAACTTGATCCTTGGAGAACTCAAATTCCCCTTCTTGCCACGGCAACTAGCTCTGATAAGCCACCGTAGCTCTCCATCGGGGTGCTCATTGAGCACGGCTCCCTTGAACTCCGGATACAAACGATCCAGGAACAAGGTCAGGGTGGTGAGGTCGCGCTCGAAACAAAGTGTCACGACCCAGATTTTTTTTTAAGATTTAAAATTTCATCATGCATTCATGGCATATTGCATTTTAAAGCCTTTCCAAAGTTTTGAACCTTTTTCTTCAAAGAATAAAGTCAAATGCCCTTTTTCCCAAATCTAATATACAAAAAGCTTTCAGAAAGGAAGTGTTTTAAATGAACTCCATTATTATGGAGCCATCTCATATTTTTCCCTCTAGCAAATTTCTTCTGAAAAACCAAATAGTGGGAAGGTAATATTTTAACTTCCTATTATTTGGATCCTATATTTGAATTCTCACAAATAACTTTCTTCTTCCAATCTTACCACAAGACCTCTGGTTTAGTTTCTAAACATACTTCTAAAGGACCATGTTTGGTCAGCACTGTTTTCCTTCAAATCTGAATAGAGGAAACTATTCAAAACTCAAAACACAAAAATCAGAATAAAAGAAAAAGGGAAGCAGAAAAGAGAAAAGGTGGAAAACAAAATAAAAATGGAATTGGACCCCGGGGACAAACTTCGGCCCAGAGAAGAAAGGAGCCCGCGGCCCATTCCAGCCACCCCGAACCGGTACCCCAGCCCCCCTCTCCCCTCCTCGCCGACAGGTGGGACCCACCTGTCATCACCGTCATCACTCCTCTCTCTCCTCCTCCGAGTAACGTCGCCGGCGTTACTCTCCGGCGTTACTAGCGCCATAACTAGCCACCACTGCCCGCCCCTATAAAGCCCCTACTCCCCTCTCTCGCCCCTCCCTCTTCTCTCCGAAGAAGACGCCGCATGGCTGTCCAAATCGCTCGCCGAAGTCCGCCATTGCTGCAGGCTCCTCCGGTCGATTTCGCTGCCGCCGGTGACCTTGAGCGCCCCTCTTTCTTCCAGACATCTCCCCTATACTTGGCGCATCCCCCTGACACCTTTTCGTGCCTTGTTCTGCAGCCAAACGAGCTCCCCGGAGCTTACCCGAAGCACTACGTCACCCGAAGCCCTCCAGCCGTCGCCCTCCTACACTCCAGGAAGCAATCGAGGAAATCGACCATGCATTCGAGCTCGTCGTGATCTCCTGTACCTCGTCTTAGCATCGCCGTCAAGCAGAGACCACCGGAGCTCACCGGAGATCAACACCCAGTGCGCTTCGCCGGCGAACCTCATCGGAACCCTAGCTAGCCGGTGAGAACCTCTCTCCCTCTCTCAGTGACCGTCAGATCTCGATCTAACGATCCTAATAGGATCACTTACCGAACCGGTACTGCTTGATCTCGTGCGTCCATTTCCACTTAGATCCGACGGCCTCAGTTCCTGATCCGCACGAAACGGTACCGACAAACCACAGATCACCACGTGGCCAGCCTCAGTTCAAAACAGATTTCGTTTAGGTTTTCAAACCAGATTTGATCCAAATCTTTGAAAAATCATAACTTTTGATCTGTAACTCGAAAAATAGCAAATAATACCTCGTTGGAATTCTTGGGTTGTGTAGAATCCAATGGTTCAATAAAACCTATTATTTTATGGGTTCATTTTGAATCCATTAACAGATCTGAATTAAGCCCTTGGATTCAAAATAAATTCATAACTTTTGTTCTGTAAGTCCAAATGCTACAAATTTGTGGTCTATGGAATCCTTGGAACATTTAGAACACTCCAGAAGCAAAAGTTTTCAAATTTCAAACGTGCACAAACTTGCTACTGTTAAAAATGGCCAAATCACCTTTTTCTTTACCATTTGTTTTCTAAAAACTATTTTTGAGTAAAACCACTTGCAGTAGCTTCATGTTACTGTCACCCAACCAGTGGTAGCTCCAACTTATTTTTGCAGGACAGTACCAACCAGAACTAATTTTCTAAAAGTACTACCCTGATGCATCAAATGCACTTTTGTAAATACCTTGTTATATGTTCAATAAAAACCTTTCCAACATCACACTTGTTTTCAAAAGCCACTTGTTCCACCAAATCAACCTCTTCACACACACTCGCATAGTGTGTGAAATTAAAATGCCATTTGCATACATGCACACATGCATACATGTCTATGATTGTCATTAGAAATAGAATATTGATTGCATGATTGTTTGGATTGAATAGATTACGAAGAGGAGCAAGGCTACTATTGTAACTGTTGTGAGTGTGCAAGTTGCTACCAAGGCAAGTGACACACATGTCCCCTACCCATTTTTATTATGCATTAGTATGTTCACCTCTTGTAGTATGCATGATAGGTGTTTTACTCAACTGTTTTATCAAATGCTTAGATCCTAGTAGTGTGTAACTATCCCCTCAAACCCCACCTGTTAGGATGCTAATTTCTTCGTTAACTTTGATGCCATGCTAAGATCACTTAAAATGTGTTTCGTGAAAAGTTATAGAACTTCAACTAAAATGAAACACCTGGGTGGATTGGTTTGATAATGGAGGTGGTGTTGAGTGGCGACCTGGGGCTACACTTTGTGTAGTTGCTGCCTGGGCGTACACTTGTGGTCGGCCACCCAGGAATAAAGAGATGGCTATGTCTTCCATGCTTATTGTACTTCCAGTGCAGCCTTATGACATTATGGGCTCTGTCTTGACTGATTAGAATGTGGGAGCGCAACTTGACGACAAGAAGTGGTGGTAGTCAAATTATAGGTTGGGAGCGGTGCTTGCCAAGTTAGTTGCTCTCTCCTTCTAAAAGGTCTCGTTTCATTTTATGTATGGGCATAAAATGAATCGTAAGGTGAAAGTGCACAACCCCTGCAGGGTGTTTAAATCTAATCGATTAGCCGTGTCCTCGGTTATGGACAATTGAGTCTCTAGACATGGAATGTACGGAATAATCTCATCACCGATTCTGAATTATTAAAATTTTGTCTAGAAACCCCTAGGTAGGAACTAAGGATCATACACTCCAAAGGGGTGGTGGTGCCTGAGGTTCCAACTTCGTTGAATTGCGCCCAGTGCTACATAACTTGCAACTATGTAGTATTTGGGGGTTATTTCAACCCTTCAAAACAAAATCTTTGAATTAAAAATCTTGACTTAATTAGGATAAAATTGGCTTTATGCAATTATAGCCCAAAGATCCACCAGCCAAATAGCATGTAGCTAGATCTTTCACAAATGCCACCAAATATGTGTCATTTGCCAGTACATCATTGTACTGACCCCCATATTTGGGGCTGCATAATCAAATGTGCAGGTTCTTCCGATGAGGAGTAAAGTGTTAGGATCTCGAGTCTGCATACCAACATGACTGCCTGTGGCGCATGCTGAAGATGGAGGCTCGCTACTATTATATTTCCGTTGTGCTTAAGTTGAACTCTGTTTACCTTTATTGGTCTATGTGACCAAGGATCTTGAAATAATCGTGAGACTTATGTACCTGGATCTGCGTGTAATCTCGATACTATGTGATGAATACTATATTTTGTTCTGTGGTGCTATCATTGATCCAGGGAATAGCACATGACACAGGTGTTCTGCCTTAAGCCAAAGGTGGGACGTCACACAAAGGCTGCCACCATGGCCCAACTGGTAGTGCTCAACGAATACCGGGGCCATCTACAAAATTTTAGATTAGATTAAGTTAGTGATCAACTCAAGTGTGTGAAATTTTAAGTAGGCAAAAACTGAAGTATGTATAAAACTTTGCAAATAGAGAGGAAAGACTAAGCCAATTGACCAAGTTCATATTACAACACAATATAGCAGCGGAAATAACGTCTTCGGGTCCATGCCTTCACCTACAGGCAATGGCGACTCATGGAGATGAGCTTAGTTCGGGTACTCTTCTTCATACCCTTCCTCCTGATACTCCTCCCCAAAGTCTGGCCAAGTTGATAGCCAGGGACACAGCCATGAGTACATTGGATGCACTCGCAAACCATCTTATAAATGAAATGATAAAGTAAAAATGCAAGGTTGATATGGTGGACTAAGCACTAAGTTTATTTGCAAAAGCTAGTTTTGTTTCCCAAGAATGTTCATTGGTAGAAAAGAGGTTTAGTTCTCTAAGTTCAATCTAAAGAGGAATTTCAAGTGTGTCAACATCAAGGTCAAGTCAAGTCATTCACCAAGTTCACCGTTGTTATTTTATTCTTGACAAAAGTCAAGTACAGCTTGCCAACTGTCCATGACCGCGGACGCGGCTATTCGAATAGTTTTGAAAACCTCTGCAGAGGGGTACACTTTACCCACAAGATTTGATACATCTGCCGGGAGAAATCCACGGATCGTCATACACAAGTATGCGGGGTTCAGATAATCAAACAAACTCTTTCACTTGCCTACCTTAGTATGGGGACCCTCCCTACGAGTCCAGATACAGAATGGAACTCATAGTTTTTCCGGCTATAGAGTGCTATATTTTGGACTTCCATAGACTGTGGTATCCTCCGTCACACCTATGGTAAGTCCCGGCTTCGGAAGCGTCCCCTCGGGGTCCACGCTTCTATAAGTTCAAATGAGGTCTCCCATACTAAAACAAACAAGCTACGGACTAAGCCCCTTCCCATTCAGGGGTAATGTGGTCGTACGGTATGGTTGGCTCCCATAGTACATCACTCGTTGTCATTGAGAAATACATTTCATAGTTCTTAGTCAAGATTAATTTCTTTCATAAAGCCATCATGTATGAGCAATCTCCAATTCAAGTTTCAAGTTCGAGTCACCACTTTTCAAACAGAGTTCCCCTTATAGATGGCCTCAATATTATTAGCGACTAAGCAACTACATTGAGTGATGATACTACTAAATAGAGTTGGATAAACTCAGCTTGATGCTCTTGCTAAACAAGACATCACTACACTTCTATCATTCTACTCTAGCAATTCAATCATGCAATTTACTTAAAACAAGTAGTATGCAGTAGTGAAACTAGGCATTTGGAGTATGATTCAAAAGATGGCTTGCCTTGGTTGGCAAAGTGTCCGGGGTATTCTTCTTCTTCTTCTTGATAATATCCCCCCTCAATATCCTCCGCGGCAATACTAGCGTCTAATAACGAAGCAAACACAAAACACACAATCACTACACAATGCTAACAACACACCAAGCACACATATTTGTTTGCTAACAAAAGCATTCATGTTGCATTTTATGGAGTTGGATTGCAAGTTATTCTTCCAAGTGTGCATTGAGGGTGCAAGTTAAATTTTCTACCATATGTCATGGGTTGTTTACTTTTTGGAGTATGGTTAAGTAACTAGGGTTAATAGGGCTAGTTCAAGTGGGGAGGGATTAACTAAGTGATTTGGTAATGAGGGCAAATTAATTCTAAGTGTATGCTAGGGATCTATCATTTTATGTTACTAACTAGAGTTGGGTTAGGGTCTAATTGATAACACTAACAAGGTTTGAGTTGATTGGGGTTGACTAACAGTAAGGGAGGTCATTGGTGAGTTCACAATTTAAATTTCATGATTTTAGGGGGCTTAAACAATTTTCTAGAAATCTTCTATGAGTAATAAAGCTATGGTCACACTATTCATATCTAATTAAATTCCTAACTCAAATGGAATTCTAACCAATTCTACAGGCTAGAGCATTTTACAAGCTTTCCAACGCATATTTATTTGCTAGAAAAGGATTTGTAAATCTCTGGGAATTTAAGTTTGAAAATCATATCTGAAACAATTTTGAATTAATTCGAAAAGGCGGGAGAATAAATAAAAACGAAACGGACCTACTTCTAACCAAACGGGCCGAGTCCAGAAGAATTCCGAACAGGCCGGCCCGATACCGTTTCGCGCGGGGCGGGAATGTTTTAAAACCGAACCTGACAGATGGGGTCCACTCGTCAGACCTAATTAGAATCTCCGAACCGGTATGCTTCCGTTGGATCAAGATCCAACGGTGCATCGTCGTCGTCTACCCCGGGACAGACCAGGGACTCACCGGCGTTGCAGTGACGAGTGTTCGACGGCGAGGGCGTGACGGAGGGGAAGCAGAGCTTGGCGGCGGTGATGCAGATCGACAACGGTGGCTCGGCTCCTCCACCTCGAACCAGCAGCAGCTCCAATGGTGGCCGAAATTCTCCAGAACGCGGCGGCGCTCCCGTGCAGAGATCGGACGTTTCCGAGGGAGAGAGGAAGAGAGAAGAGTGGGGATCGGTTGCGGTGGTGTGTGCGTCCTCTGGGAGGGGTCGACGGGGGTTTTTATAGCCTCGGGAGGCCGGGGGCAAGGCGACCAGAAGGTGGCCAGTGGGGGGTCCTGGCGGCGTTCGGAGGTCGCACCCGGGCACGGCGGCCTCGGGGGTGTGCTGGGAGGTTGTCGCCTCGGCTGCAGAGGGCTGTGGGTGCGGCTCTGGCGCATCCATGCAGTGCAGTCGGAAGCAGGAAGAAGAAGGACTGGGAGGGGGCCCTGGGCGCATTTCTTCTTCCCCCCACTTCTCACGGCTCAGGTCGGGGCAGAAGGAACGGGGCTCGACCGTGGCATCGTCCAGGAGCGTGGCTACAGTCCTTGAGCGAGCAAGAACAGTGCAGCCCACAGTGAACTCGATTTGCTTTGATTCTTGCCTGCCAGTGTTCGACGAAATGCCCGCAAGAGTTTTAAATTTGAATTTTTGAAATTTTCCACTTTGGGTGATCAGCATATGAGCCAAGGTATCCCGGGGTATTTTTGTTCTGAAGAAAGGATAAGTTTTTCAGAAGTCTTATTTCAAATTTTGGTATAGTCTCTGTTTCAGATCCAAACTTTGGTTGAAGTTTGAGTGATGTTCTGATTTGAATTTTGAGTAGCAACTGCTTGGTTGAGTTAGTATGTGACTTGGTTAAGCTCAACTCACTGGCCCAACACTGAGGTGAGTTACAGATTTCTTAATCCAAGGGCTCAAAGTAGGGTAGTCAAACAGATTTCCTAGATCATCTTATTCTTCTCTTTTTCTTTAATATTTTTATTTCTAGTTTCTTTGATGCTTAGAATTTGTCTCAATTGCTTCTGTTGGTTAACTTAGAATTAACTAACCATTGCCCAACAAATAAAAACCCACATGAAATCATACAAATCATATACTGGAAAATACATGTATGCATGAAATAATAGATAAAAAGTTTTATCTGGGTCCAAAATTTGGCACTTTAATTAATAAGAAGTGGATTACAATTTCTGAGTTGTTACAGGAAAATAATAAATGGTTTATTTGCATATTTCATTTAGTTCATGATAAGTTTAATATTGTGTTATAACTATGTCAGTCAAAAAACACTGATACACATGTGGTATTAAACAACCAAGAGTAACTAGTAAACCTCTATGCTAGCTCATTGGTCAACTGACGATCAGTTTTCGGATCATGTGACAAATACGTCAATTGACAATGAAGTTCATGCCATTGTGTAAATGCCATGATGGACATACCCAATATTATTATGTAACACGATCGTGTCATAATGTTCATGTTGCGATAATAAGGAACATTGTAACCTAATCCTTACACTGTGAGATCATATTTAATCACTATTTCCGGAGGAAGCTTTGATTGCATCAACCGTCACTCAGTAAAATGGTGACTGAAAAGGTGTCTCTTGGGTTTCCAATGGAGTAGGCTGAGGTGTATGCATCAAGAGCGAGATTTGTTCTTCCGCATGACGGAAAGATACTCTGGGCCCACTCGGTGAGATTTCATCCAATGTTGCAACATGTGACTAGGTCACGGGGATGGAATATCACGAAATGAGTAAATGGCAATGTTTGTAACGATATTGAACTTGGTATGAAGGTACCGAGGATCAAGTCTCAGATATTGCAAAGTATCACAAAAACAAAAGGAATAGGGCATCAACATTTGCGGTAACGACAAAATTCTTTTGTGGGAATACACAGGGATGTGCCCTAATGGAGACACATCCACCACACGAGCAAAATTGTGATGTGGCGGTGATATGTGCGGTACACACATTTAGCTTCAAAAAAATACACAGGGATCATCACGGATATCCAGATCCAATTGATGATCATTTAATAGAGAGGAGTCTCGGTAATGTCTGTAGTATTCCTGAACTGTAGGGTAATACACATAAGGGTGCAATGACATTAAGATGTATCTGGAATTGTCAAAGTGTTGACAGGAGGAAGCCGAAAAAGTTTCGCGGAGATCTGAAAGTTGTTCGGAGGGTTTTGGAAGGAGTTTTGGAGCTATGAGGAATTAAATAATGAAGTAATTGATATTAATTAATGAATTAATATTAATAAAACATTATTTATTTAATTTAAATAGCAGCCCACCTTACTGGCCCCCTCCCGGAGGGAAGGCCAATTAGGCCTAGGTGTCCCTTATTAGATTAGGGCTTGGGGCGCCATGGGCCAAGGGCCGAGGGCCTAGCCGGACAAGCCTAGGGTTTTGGGGGTAGGTGAGCAGCCCTAGGGCGTGCACCCTCCCTGCCCTAGACCCCGGCCCCCTAGGTGCCTTGGGGGGGGGGGTAAGGTCTCCCCCCATCCGCCTATATACCCCCCCCCTTGGAGGAGAGTTTGACACAAGTGGATTGTGGGAGTTCCTAGAAGAGTTGCCCTCTCCTCTCCCCTATGCGCCACCCCTCTTCATCTCTTCTTCCTCGCTCCGCTCCCATGTTTGGAGCTGTGCCAGCGAGGTAGAGGAAACTCCACATATCGGACACCGTCGCGCTACCGGATTTCCAGTCCAAATCGTTCTTCTTCCGCTGCTCTGCTGGACCGGAGCCTGGACAACGTTTATACACCGTATGTGTGTAATCCCTTGGAGGTACTGCATGTGCGGCACTATGTTGTTGCGCCAGTGTTGTCGCATTGGCGTCATGGCACCATGGCGCCGTGGCGTTGTATCGTCGAGTTCTTCACGACCTTGAGGTCGGCTACATCGGCTTCATCATCAACGCCTGTGCGGGGACATAATCCCCGCGATCGGTCTACAAGGGTATGTCATCGATCTCTAGTTAATCATTACAACATTACTACATAGATAGATCTTGGGCAATTCGGTGTTCCGTAGGAAATAATTTTTTTGTTATTTGCACCGAACCCCAACAGTGAGGACCCGATGAACGTCATCGTGTGCAAACAGGTAACGACAGGATCCGAATCTATCTTTACCATGTTGATGATGCATGGTGTCGAGTGCGACTTTGAGAATATCACGAGCATGTACCCGAAGGGTAAGGACAGTCATGGCAAGTCTTCGAAGGAGTTCCTCGAGGACGCCCGAAAAATGGCCAACCGCCTCGCTCTCTTCCTGGCGGATAGGAAGGCGGCCCGCGACATCAAGCAGACCGGGAGGGGTGCTTTGTCCAGCAAAGCTACTGGCAGCGTTTCGTAGCCTCCTTTCTTTTTGATGTACTTTGATAATTTGGCCATGTAATGTATAGATTGAGCCTTCGGGCAAACCTTATTTTGGTGGGAATGAAGTGCCTATCGGTGTTATTGATGTGCTTGTTGATTCTTGCATGTTTTGCTGCTTGCGAGTGTTTGTGCTTCGAACTTCATGTGCGTCTGTATCTCTTGCGCAGGCTGGTTGCACGGGTTCTGATGTGTCGGCGTCGTCGTACCAGACGGTCGATGGATCTTCGGCTGGTATGTTGGCTGCTGGTGCACCCAAGAGGCGGGTGTCGTCCGCAGGCAAACTGACATTGATACAAGACTTGCGAGACCAATTGAAGAAAGTGCGGCAGGAGTTGAAGGAAGTGACCGCCCTTGTTGCCGTATCTCGCTCGAAATCTTCATAGGCCATGGCGGTGGAGCGGTACCTTCTCAGCAAAGTCAAAAGTATCGGCAAATCATTGAAATCTAAGTACCTTTCGACACCTTTGAGTATTCTAGATCTCGCAATTTTTACTGATTGGCTTGTCTGTACAATTTTGTGCAGACGTTTGCCTTGACGAGCAGGCCAAAAATCATCGACTCATGACCCATCTGAATCCGGCTCAGGCGCACACGAGCATTGCTGCGGATACCCTCTAGGCTGATCTATCCAAGGCGCACATCTTGGCTTTGCTCCAGGACCGAGTGGCTCAGGCAAGAGTACTTGCCGAATCTTGTCGATCAGCCATGGCGGTGACTCACAAGGTCATGTTTCCCTTGAACGATCAGCCCGACGGCCAGTCCCTCTTTGTTAGAAAGGTTCAAAAATGGAGAGGCCACATATCGTTTCATTCGTCAACACCTTCATTGTGGCGCCCAAGTTGCATTGTCTTTCGTCCGGGCTCCTCATATGGAAGTCGACATGGAGGTTGTTGGTACTTTGCCGCTGACACAAGGATGTCGCACCAACATGTCGGCACACTATGCTGCCTATCATCGTGCGACAAAAATTATAGCAGAGCAGATTATTACCGAAAGTGACTGAGAAAGGGCGGCCCACGAGCCTTAGTAATAATGTAAATCGTTAGCTCTTTGTTGCTTATAAACTTTTCCTGAGTGAAACTTGTGATCGTGAAGTCAAGAGGTTCAAGCCCTCGAGCATAGATCAGCTTTTAGTTCCTTGAGGGAAGCCCCCAAGCATAGGTCGAAAGTTTTTAAGGCGAAGCCCCCCAGCGTGGGTTGAAAGTTTTTTAAGGCGAAGCCCTCGAGCGTGGGTCGGAAGTTTTTAAGGCGAAGCCCCGAAGAGTGGGTCGGAAGTTTTTAAGGCGAAGCCCCGAAGAGTGGGTCGAAAGTTTTTAAGGCGAAGCCCCCGAGCATGGGTCAAAAGTTTTTAAGGCGAAGTCCCCGAGCGTGGGTCAAAAGTTTTTTAAGGCGAAGCCCACGAGCATGGGTCGAAAGTTTTTAAGACGAAGCCCCGAGCGTGGGTTACGAAGCGGTGTAACTATCGGCTCAGTGTATAAGGAAACTTTGCTTTATTGATAGATACTGAAGGCATAGTATGGTGTGTGGTCTGCTGCTGTCACCTTTTTTACAAAAAAAGGGAATAAAAAATTTGACTTTCTAGGGGTGGAAACGGCGCAGCTGCGCTGCGTTCCATGGGTTCTTTTCGTCCTTCCCCGACTTGATGTCGCAAAGGCGATATGCTCCGCCAAGTATGACCTCCTTGATAAGATATGTCCATCCCATGGCGGCTCCATCTTCTTCATGCTTGTCTGCTTGAGGTGGAGCACGAGGACTCCTGGCTCGAAGGATCTTCCGCGTACCCGACGACTGTGGTAGTTGCGGAGGCTTTGTTGGTAGACTGCTCCGCGAGCGAGAGCGATGTCGGTCCTGGGCGTCTTTGAGCGCTTTCTGGGTGTCTTCCTCTGCGTATGTCGTGATGCGCGGAGCATAGTAGCAGACATCAGTAGGGAGCACCGTCTCTGCTCCAAATTGCAAGAAGAATGGCGTGTAGCCTGTAGAAGAGTTGGGCGTCGTGCGCAGACTCCAAAGTACCGATGGTAACTCTTCGACCCAGGTGCCTGCTGCGTGTTTCAGTGGTTGAAATAGTCTTTTTTTAGGCTGCTGCATATGAGCCCGTTTGCCTTTTCGACTTGACCATTGGTCTTTGGATGTGCCACTCAAGCATACTTGATCTCGATTCCCAATTGTTTGGCAAACTCTTGGAATTCGCCAGATGTGAAGTTGCTGCCGTTATCAGTAATGATGTTGTTGGGCACTCCATATCTGCAGGTGATGGACTCGAAGAACTTGACCACTGTAGTTGCCTCTTGGTTTGTCACCGGTACTGCTTCGATCCACTTGGAGAACTTATCGACCGCTACTAGCAGATAGGTTAACCGTGGTCCCCACTGCGCAAACGGCCAGGCGAGTGGTATTGTTTTCAACTCTGAGGCGGCCGCGTGCGGCCTTGTTGTAAAATGCTGGCATGCATCCCACTACTCGACTATGATCTTGGTTCATGAAGACTAGACAACCAGTAGAATCCCGAACGGAGGGCCTTGGCGATGAGAGTTCGACTGCAGGCGTGGTGACCGCAGGTGCCTTCATGGATGTCCTGAAGTAGACTAATGTCGTCTTCGGGTGCGATGCATCTTTGGAGGAGACCCATTGTGCTCCGTTTGTATAGCTCTCCTTCGAGGACCATGAAGGACTTGCAGCGGTGTACAATCTGTCAACGGTAGACAGTGTCTTCGGGTAGTTCACCATGCAACAGGTATGCGAGGTGCGGTCTTGTCCATAGTGGCTCGGCTAGCATGACTTGGGCTGCGTGCTCGACTGAAGTTTCTTTTTCAACTGCTACTGAGTCTTTGGCTTGTTCAGCCCCCGGGCGTGTTGCTAACGCTGGATCACTGGTCGCTGACTTGATCTTGACAGACCACTCAAATATCTCTTCAAAGAAAACCCCTAGAGGGATTGGTAGGCACTTTGACCCGATATTGGCCAAAGAGTCGGCTTCCTCGTTGGTTTCACGGCCGATGTGCATGACCTCACAACCCTTGAAATTGCCTTCGAGCTTGTCATACATTGCGGGTATGCAATCATGTTTGCACATGTTGTGTTGCATTCCTTCATTACTTGTTGTGCGATGAGGTTTGAGTCACCATGGATCTTGATGCGTGTTGCTCCATAGGGCTTCGCCATTCGCATGCCATGCAGGATGGCCTCATATCCGGCCTTGTTGTTGGACGGGTTTGTGAATGGCATGCGAAGGGCATAGCGCATCTTGTCTCCCTGCGGGGATACGAGAATTACTCCTGCTCCTGCACCCGAGATGCGCTTGGAGCCGTCGACGTAGATGGTCCAGGTGTTCGACATGTCTAGTAGTTCGAGTAGCTGTGCTTCGGTCCATTCAACGATGAAGTCTGGAAGAACTTGGGACTTTATTGCTGACTGCCTCTGGTATGTGATCTCCCATGGCCCTAGGGTAATGCCCCATAGAGACACGCGGCCTGTGGCGTCTGGGTTGTTGAGGATGCTAGCGAGCGGAGATGATGCCACCACCACGATCGAGTGGCATTTGAAGTAATGTGGCAGTTTTTTGCCTGTCATGTAAACAGCATATGCTAGCTTCTGGTAGTGTGTGTACCTCTGCTTTGTTGGCGATAGGACCTCTCTAAGGTAGTATACTGGGCGCTGCACTCCATGCGTTTTGCCTTCCTCTGTGCGTTCAGCGACGAGCGTAGAGCTGACCACTTGGTCTGTGGCAGCGACGTATAGCAGCATTGGTTCCTTCTCGTGCAGGGTCACAAATACTGGGGAGGTCGGCAAACGGCTCTTGAGTTCTTCAAAAGCGGCTTGTGCTTCTGCTATCCAGACGAATTTGTCTGTCTTTCTCAGCAATTGGTAGAAAGGCAGCGCCTTCTCACCGAGCTTGCTGATGAAACGGCAGAGTGCCGCTAGCCGTCTGGTCAGTTGTTGGATGTGTCGAATAGTCTGCGACTGCTGCATGCTGATGATCACTCGAATCTTTTCTAGGTTTTCTTTGATTCCTCTCTCGGAGATGAGGTATCCCAAGAGCTGGCCGGTAGGCACGCCGAAGGAGCATTTCTTTGGGTTGGTGTCGTGGTATTTTGATGACAGTAGCCATAGGGATGGCTTATCGAGAGGGCTCGTCGGAGTACAGCGACGGGTCCGGCTCAGGATTGGGCAGTGGCGACACATCACTTACCTAGGTCCAGGGCCTTCCTCACCGGACGTAAAACCCCTACGTCCTGTCTTCGTCTTTATTATCAGCACACAGTGGCTACAATGCTCCTTGAGCTGTGTTGTCTAGAGGAAGAAGAAGAGATCGATCCACCTACTCTAAGGGTCTAGGCCCCCTTATATAGGCAGGGGCCTGGTTACATATTCTCATCCGGCTGCCCGGCAGCTGGCTTCTCCATGGTCGTGGCGCTGGCACGGGCCTCGCTTTCCCTGCCCCTCTGCCTGTGCACAGGCCGCTTTATAAAGTGATCTTGTCCCATGGACCGGCATATCCGGGGTATATATTGACAGCCTCCCTTGGATCCTCCCGTTGGAGGCAACTTTACTTGGGGCGGTTGGTGGCGACGACCCATGGCTGGCGTCACCCCGGTCCTAGCACATGAAAATTTACTTGGAATGACTTGCAAATACCATGCATAGGAATTTATAGTGGACTCTTTGGAATACTTGGGTTTTGGGAGTTGGATGCACGAGAAGTATTCCCTCTCAGTACAAAATAAAGGCTAGCAAAAGACTGGGAGCGACCAACTAAGAGAGCAATAACGGCCATAATCATGCATAGCGACAAAACATCATTAACCGAAGCATAAAGTGGTATCACAAGTCAAAAACCAAATGATCATAGAGGCTTATGGCGACTTGTTAAAGTCAAACATGGTGTAAGCATGCGCCAAGTCAACCCAAATAAAGCATCAAAGGAGAAACCCACAATAATATGCTCCCATATAATAAAAACAATGCATGATTCTTTCAAAGGCACATTAAGCAATCTCAGTCATTTGAGACAAGTCATGCTATAGCAAAAACTACTAAGCATACTAACAAAATAACATCAAGCATGACATGCAAAAGTCTAAGCCACAATCTAAATAAGCTCCCATTTGTACCACTATAATCATGCAACTTTTTTCTCTTTTCCAACACCATTCAACCTTTTTGTATCAACTCTTAAATATGAAAACCAATATAGATCAGAGGTCTAAATACACCTTGATACAAATAAATAACAAGATCTGAACAAAAATCAAGGCGAAAAACGAAAGCTAAACGCAGTACTAGAAAAAGAGAACACTCGTTGAACGATAATTGTGAAAACTAGAGTGTTTGGCAATGAAAAATGGAGTGCATCTTCTCCAAAAGAAACTTGTTAGGGTCCAACCATTTATTGCAGCAAAAAAACAAAAGAAAACTGAAAGTGAAAGTAAATACGCTCCAAGAAAAACGCATAGTATACGAAGCAATAAAAACATAGTGTCTTGAAAGATGACCTGATTTTTGCCGATGAAGAAGGGGTGCCTCGGGGCATCCCCAAGCTTTGACGTTTGTACCTCTTGGATATTTATTGGGGTGACATGGGCATCCCCAAGCTTGAGCTTTTGTCCATGCTTCATCTCATCTCATCATTCTCCTTTCCCTATAGTTGAAAACTTCCTTCATACAAAACTTCACACAATTCTATTAGCAACATTAGTGTAAGTATAATAGTAAATCTACTCTTTTGGTTTAGTTTTAAACTCAAGTATAACAACCATTAAAGCATAAGCTACTGTAGCAACTTCCCCAAAGTTCCGTGATCAAAAGAACTCAAAAAGAAAGCGATCGAGAGGCAAACACAAATAGTGGCAGAAATCTGTCAAAACAGAACAGCTGACAAAGATCAATTTTTCGTAGGGTCTTATGTTGCTCAAATCGAAAAGTGCAAAACTAATAAAAGTTTGTAAATAACCTGGGGCATGTGCACAAGAAATTGCAGATCAAAAAGTCGTTCTGATAATTTTCACAAATTTTTACGGTGCAGCGCAGAAATCTATTTCAGGACAACAACTTTCCCAAATCTTACCTTTCTCAAATTAGAGGTTCTTCTTGGCACAAAAACGAAATAAAAATGATAAGGAGAGGTCATTACAGTAGTAATAAATTCCAAGACTTAACAAAAAGAAAAAGTACTAAAAATAAAATAATGGGTTATCTCCCAAGAGTGCTTTTCTTTAACGCCTTTGAGCTAGGCGCAGAAAGTGGAAATCAAGTAATGTCAAGCGATGAAGCATCAAGTTCATAATTTGCTCTAAGAATAGAGTCATAAAGTAATTTCTTTCTCTTTCTAGGGAAGTGTTCCATACCTTTCTTGAGTGGGAATTGATATTTAATGGTGCCTTCTTTCATATCAATGATGACACCAACTGTTCTAAGAAAAGGTCTTCCCAAAATAATAGGACATGAAGCATTGCATTCAACATCCAAAACAAGGAAATCAACGGGGACAAGGTTATTGTTAACCATAATAAGAACATCATTAATCCTTCCCAAAGGTTTCTTTTTAGCAACATCAGCAAGAGGAATATCAAAATAACAATTTTCAAGCGGTGGTAAACCAAGCATATCATAAATCTTTCTGGGCATAATAGAAATACTCGCACCAAGATCACATAAAGCATGGCAATCAAAATCTTTCACATTCATATCAATGATGGGTTCCCAACCATCTTCTAACTTCTTAGGAATAAAAACCTTTTGTTTCAACTTTTCTTCCCTAATTTGCATGAGAGCATTTGTAATATGCTTTGTAAAAGCAACATTCATAGAACTAGCATTAGGACTTAAAGCAAGCTTTTGCAAGAACAAAATAACTTCAGAAATATTGCAACCATCAACATCAAAATCATTAAAAGGAGTAGAACTATCGTCTCCCATACTCCGAAGAATATCAACACTTTTTGTACAAAAAGTTTTTGTAGTTTTGGGCTTTTTCGCACAAGGGGTAGGAGTTTTCTCTACACCAATCAAAGTAAGAGGATTGCTAGCATTTGAAACAACATTACTAGAGGTGGTAATAGTACAAACCTTCATATTTCTAGCCATCTCGTCTTCTCTTTCCCACCTAGCATGCAATTCTGCTAACATCCTAACATTTTCATCAATTCTAACTTGGATGGCATTCAAAGTCTTGCTTTCTTTCACATCATGAGGAAAAAATTTTAGTTTCAGAAGTTCAACATCAAGAGCAAGGCTATCAACTTTAGAAGTAAGAGCATCAATTTTACCCAACTTTTCCTCAACAGACTTATTAAAAGCAGTTTGCTTACCAATGAAGTCCTAGAGCATGACTTCAAGCTCAGAGGGCGCGCCCCTAGTGTTGTTGGAGGAATTACCATAAGAGTTGCCATAACCATTACCATTGGTAGAAGGATACGACCTATAATTGTTGCTAGCAAAATTATTCCTATAAGCACTGTTATTGAAATTATTATTTCTAATGAAGTTCACATCAACATGCTCTTCTTGAGCAACCAAAGAGGCCAAAGGAACATTATTAGGATCAACATGAGATCTATCATTAACAAGCATAGCCATAATAGTATCAATATTATCACTCAAGGAAGAGGTTTCCTCAACAGAATTTACCTTCTTACCTTATGGAGCTCTCTCGGTATGCCACCTAGAATAATTTACCATCATATTATCAAGAAGCTTTGTTGCGGCGCCCAAGGTGATGGACATAAAAGTGCCTCCAGCAGCTGAATCCAAGAGATTTCTTGAAGAAAAATTTAGTCCTGCATAAAAAGTTTGGATAATCATCCAAGTAGTCTGTCCATGAGTGGGACAATTCTTTATCATAGATTTCATTCTTTCCCATGCTTGAGCAACATGTTCAATATCAAACTGTCTAAACTTCATAATATCACTTCGCAAAGCTATAATCTTAGCAGGAGGATAATATTTTCCAATAAAAGCATCCTTACACTTAGCCCAAGAATCAATACCATTTTTAGGAAAAGATAGCAACCAATCCTTAGCTCTTCCTCTTAAAGAGAAAGGAAACAACTTAAGCTTAATAATATCACCATCTACATCCTTGTACTTTTGCATCTCACATAGCTCAACAAAATTGTTGAGATGAGCTGCAACATCATCAGTACTAACACCAAAAAATTGCTCTTTCATAACAAGATTCAACAAAGCAGGTTTAATCTCATAAAAATTTGCCTCAGGAGCAGGCGGCGCAATAGGAGTGTAGATAAAATCACTATTATTGGTGCTAGTAAAATCACACAACTTCTGAACATCCCCCCCTCAATTTGTGCATAGAAGTAGCTTGCATTTGAATACAAATACACACATCTAAGTATGGAGGTGAAGCACAATAGATGTACTAGAAGCAATTTGCACAAGATCAAGAGTATGTAAAGGATACCGTAAAGAGCGAGTTGAGACTCGAGATGAAGAGAGCATACCCCATAATATAATTGTCTCAACACACATAAGAATACTGTAATCCATAATATCCTTACATAGCATAATAGGTTCCATGGGACATAAACAACCACACATAGTTCAACAACGGAGTTCAATAACATAAAGCAAATGAAAATGAAGCACAAGCGTAGATAAATGATAAAAGAACGAGCTTTTGCCTCAACCCATGCAAATCCCTGGATATACTAATAGAACTACTTATCCCCCTTTGTTATCGAGACACCAAAAAGGAAGAAGAGCGATGCTAAGCGTCCCTAGTAGATCTCCTCGCTGGTGGAGGCGTCAAATTCCTCCTCATAGAAGTCATCACCTTCATCTCCACCGTCACCATCATCACCACCATCATCGTCCTCATCATCCTCAGGAGCAGTCTGGGTGTCAGGAACACCATAGAGTGTCGCTTCCATCTTGGACTAGTTGTAGCGGTATACGCCCCATCGAGAATAGGCAGTCGCAGGAGTAGCAGCGGGAGCAGCAGACTGAGAACAACTGATATGATGAAGGATCTGCTGCTGAGTGTCCATGATGGCCTTGCGCTCCACATAAGCCTGGTAGTTCTCTCGGTGAATCTCCACATTCATGTAAAGGATGTTCTTCTGAAACCAGTTGAGTTGCTTGAATTCCCTAGAAGCAGCCCGGGTAGCAGCAGATTGAGAGTGAGAGGATGCATTGGAGTGAGCATCCCTCATAAAAGTGTTCGGGCAAGCAGTGGGGGCAGCAGCTCCAGCCCCCTTCCTCTTGACATAAGGCTTCTTCACCTCGTGATCTACATCTCTTGGCAAATCCGGATCTTGGACCACATGCTTGATGAGCAACATGATGTAGGGAGTATACGGGAGAGTGACCCGTCCAAGCCTAGCTGCGTGCATCTCATTGAAAATAAAGTCCATGATATCAATCCAGAATCAGCAAACTCATCGATGGACGAAGCACAAAGGTGGGCATGATAGAGCAAGTTAATCAAGGAGGTCCGAATAGCATCATTGTTACCTCCACTTGGAGCAATAGTGTCCCTGAACAGGTGTTGCAGCTGATCATAGAGAGGGAGCAGCTCGGTGATAGTGCCCACCTCCCCGGTGGAAGAGTACAACTCATAGAAAGAATCCTTGTTTGGCCCTCCGGGGTTTAAAAACGAGCACCAATAGCATTAGGACCATCAAACTCAAACCCAAAGCATCAACAAAATCACGGAAGGTGGCGGTGCACTGATTAGCGCTAGAGATCCACTTGAGAGTGTGGTCATCATCATTCATCATCACAAGAGAGGAGAAGAACTACATAATCAACTCCTTGTCATAGTCACACTAGATGGAGAGCAACTGAGTGAGGCCCATCCTCTCAATCACATGCAGAGCTTCATCAAAATAGGGCTTCTTCTGGAGATGACGCACATCAATAGCACTCATACCCCTCAAGGGGTACCTAAAAGACCGGTAGACATCCTGACAAATGTGCAAATGCTCAATGCACCAATACATGCGGCCTTCAATAGATTCATCTCTTTCCTGATCAGTATAGAAGTCCTTGCGACGGTTCATGTGGTAGTCTGTGTCAGGCATGCCCATATAGTTAGGCCTACTCCTGCCCTTCCTCTTGTTTCTTTTGGCAGCTTCTGCCATGGCTTACTTTTCCTTTGCCTTTTGGGCCTTCACACGAGCAGCCTCACGCTTCTCCCTCTGCATGTTGCGCATGTTCTCGACGAGCGGAATCATCCTGCATACCTATCTCAGTAATGTACATCTTCCTCAAATGTTGCCGCGGCTTAGACTTTGAGGATGAACCTATGAAGGGAGCAAGGGAGATAGCATATGGATGAGATGATGCACACAAATCATAGGAAGGAGCCTAAGAACCTTAGAAGAGAAAGTAGTTACAAAATAAACAATATACATGTTGTTATCCAAGGCCGGATATTCTGGTCCACCAGGGGCTGGATATTTCGGGTGCCGGATATTCCGGTCTACCAGGGGTAGGATATTCTGCACCCCCCCCCGAATTTTTTTGAAACAGCAAGAATCCATTTATACATTGTAGATCGGGTAAACTGCTTGCAAAACTAACATTCCTATAACGAAATATGAGACCAAGGACCCTCTAATCTCCAAGAACTAGGCAAGGTAAACATCCCCAAAAGTCAACAAATAGGGTTGAGTATTGAAGAGGGTACCGTCCATCATTGGAGAAACCGCATGGAGGAGAAGCTCCCCCTTGATGAGGAGAGCAAGATCTGGCAAAATCTGGCCAAACGGATGGCCAAAGAGGCACCGGTGAGGGGAGGCGGCGGCAGGCGACGATGGGATGAGAGAGAGGCTCGGGGGTGGAAGGGTAGGGCAACTGCCTAGCCCACCCCGAGTCGCCCGATTAAGTGAATCCCGCCGGGGCGGATTATTTGGCCCAGAGTGGGGCGGATAATATGGCCCCCAAAATATCCGGCCCAGATAAGGGTGGATAATCCGGCCTGTTGCTGCCATCCTCAATCAAATTCGTTGGAAACAAGACTTGTGTGCAAGATTGAATGTTTGAGGGGAGAGAAGGGCTTAGGATTAGACAATGTCACTGAGTGGTTCTTGGCACTTGACATTGCAAGAATCAAAAAGAGAAAAACCAATGCAAGTGCCATCCCATACCAAAATAAATGAGACAAGAAAAGATATGCAATAAATCCCAAATAAGATTTGCAATAAATCCCAAATAAGATTTGCAATGAATCAATTCTTCAAAAAGAAGAGGTCGGTGGCCGAGGCCACCATGTATGAGTGTTTTGGCATTGGACCGCGAAGATGTATCTTGGGTCCATAACCAATACTCGTCATTGAAACTCACATATCACAAAATGATATTAAGAGAATGAATTTGTTACTATCTGTATTATGGGGGGAGGGATAGCCCAATTAGTTAGGACCGCACTCCCCTATCTCCATGCCCACACCTAAACCAAACACGTATTGACATATAGGTGTATTTGCAAGATGCCCAAGACACACTCCTTGAATCAATGATATTTAGCTCATTCCTCAAATATCCAAATCTTGCTTCATCAATGGGCTTCGTGAATATATCGCCAAGTTGATCCTTGGTGCAAACATATGCAAGCTCAATCTCACAACAAGCAACATGATCTCTAATAAAATGATTCCGAATCTCAATATGCTTGGTTCTTGAATGTTGCACCAGATTATAGGCTATCTTGATAGCACTCTGATTGTCACATAAAAGAGGCACTTTTTCACAATTGACACCATATTCCTTTAAAGTTTGCCTCATCCACAACAATTGAGTGCATCCACTTGCGACAGCAATGTATTCGGCTTTGGCGGTGGGGAGAGATATGCAATTTTGCTTCTTAGATGACCAACACACCAAGGACCTACCAAGAAATTGGCAAGCCCCGTAGGTTGATTTCCTATCATCCTTGTCACCGGCCCAATCCGAATCCGTGTAACCACAAAGAGAGAAAGTTGAGCCTTTAGGATACCAAAGCCCATAAGTTGGGGTATGAACTAAATATCGAAAGATTCTCTTGACCGCCACTAGGTGGCTTTCTTTAGGAGCAGCTTGGTACCTTGCACACACACCTACACTCAACACAATATCGGGGCTAGATGCGCAAAGGTAAAGCAAAGAACCGATCATAGAACGGTATGCCTTTTGATCCATATCTTTACCATTGGGATCAAGTTCAAGATGACATTTAGTGGGAATTGGTGTGGCGGCCCCATTTAGTTCCTTCATCTTGAACCTCTTGAGCATGTATTGGACATATTTGGCTTGATTAATAAAATTCCCTTCTTTTAATTGCTTGATTTCAAAACCAAGAAAGAACTTCATTTCGCCCATCATAGACATCTCAAACCTATCGGTCATAAGCTTTGAAAATTCATCATTAAAAGATTTGTTAGTAGAGCCAAAGATAATATCATCAACATATAGTTGGCATACAAAAAGCTCCCCATTGACTCTCTTAGTAAAAAGAGTGGGATCGATTTGCCCAACTTCAAATCCACGGTCTAACAACAACTCCCTAAGGTGATCATACCACGCACGTGGAGCTTGTTTAAGTCCATAGAGTGCCTTATGGAGTTTGTAGACATGGTTAGGGAAGTTGAGGTCCTCAAACCCCGGGGGTTGCTTAACATACACCTCCTCTTTTAATGGACCATTAAGAAAAGCACTTTTAACATCCATTTGTTGCAACTTAAAATTATGATGAGTGGCATATGCAAGAAGGATACGGATGGACTCAAGGCGAGCCACGGGAGCATAAGTTTCTCCAAAGTCAATGCCTTCAACTTGAGAGAAACCTTGAGCTACCAATCTTGCCTTGTCCCTCACAACAATTTTGTGCTCATCTTGCTTGTTCTTGAATATCCACTTTGTGCCAATCACATTGCAGCACTCTCTTGGCTTCTCTACTAACACCCACACATTATTGCGCTTGAAGTTATTGAGTTCTTCATGCATAGCATCCAACCAATCAGGATCTTCAAGTGCTTCAAATACTTTCTTGGGTTCAACCATGGAGATATAGGCTTGATGATTGCTAAATTTTGCCAATTGACTTCCGGTTGACACCTTGGCTCTTAAATCTCCAATAACCCTCTCAAGGGTATGACCTCTAAGTTCCAAGTTCCTTTCAACTCTTCTCTTGCGACGGGCTTCGATCTCCTCATTTGAACTTTGAGGGATCACTTGATCATCTTGATCATTTTGGTCCCCGTCTTGACCATCAACTTGACCTTTATCATCATTGAGCACATTATCACTCTCTTCATGAGTAGGTTGATCTTGGTCTTGTGAATAATTAGAGGCGGTTGGAATGACCAGAAAGGATGGTGGCGCCCCTTCTTCTTCATGAAGGTCCTTGTCTTGTTCTTCGATTGGTGCATTATTTTCTTCTTCGGGAGAGGCTTGTTGAACTTGTGTATATGAGGGCTCCACTTGAGTAGAGCATAGTTCTTCTCAGTCCGCCACAAGGTGTCCCTCAATGGGTCGGATAAATCTCATGCCCATTCTTCTTACAGCATCTTGAGGTATTTCATCATCTACATCACAAGTAGCATCTCGCCCCCCTTGGGAGCTATCATTTTCTTCAAACACCACACTACAAGATTCTTCAACACGTCCGGTGGACTTGCTGAAGACTCTATAAGTGTGGGATTCGGCACCATAACCAACAAAAATACCTTCTAATGCTTTTGGATCAAATTTACCTAAACGAACTCCTTTTCTAAGAAAGAAACACTTACAACCGAAAACCCGGAAGTACTTGATGTTGGGCTTGCTTCCGGTGAGTATTTCATATGGAGTCATGTTCAAGCCTTTGCGGAGGAAGAGCCAGTTTGATGAATGACAAGCTGTAGAGATAGCTTTGGCCCAAAAGTTGTATGGAGACTTAAACTCCGCCAACATGGACCTATCTATATCCATAAAAGTTCGGTTCTTCCTCTCGGCTACACCATTTTGTTGAGGGGTGTATGCAACAGAATATTGATGTCGTATCCCCTTATCACTAAGAAAACCATTCAAGGTGTAGTTCTTGAACTCGGAGCCGTTGTCACTTCTTATTGCCAATATGTTTTGCCCATATTGCCGTTCAACTTATTTGGCAAAGTCGATGATGGTTTGTTGAGTTCTACTCTTGTATTCAAAGACATAAACCCATGTATATCTTGAATAGTCATCAACAATCACCAAGCAATATTTCTTCCCACCAAGACTTGCATGAGAAGGAGGACCAAAGAGATCCACATGAAGGAGATCCAAAATCCTCTTGGAAGAAATAATAGTCTTGCTTGAGTGGGGAGAGTCATGCATTTTTCCTTGAACACAAGCCCTGCAAACACGATCTTTGGCAAAAGAAACATTTTCTTTTAGTCTGAGAATGTGGCATCCATTGTGAAGGCTTTGCAAAGTTCTCATGTTGACATGGGCTAGTCGGCGATGCCAAAGCCGACCCACATCGGCCTTTCAAATAGACACATTGCACTTGTAGTGGTTTTCCCCCAGAAGTCCACCACATACAAGTTGTTTTTAGTATGCCCAACGAAAGTGACCTTTAGAGACTTGCTCCACAAGAGTACCACAATATCATTATCAATGAAGACGACAAAGCCCATCTTTCCAAGTGCACGAACTAAAAGTAAATTATAACCAAGAGTCTCAACAAGCATGACATCCACAAGAGAAATATCCGCTGCGGCCACCACCTTGCCAAGACCCAATACCTTGGATTGTGACATGTCTCCATAAGTGACAGTTATATTATTAACATTAGGCCTCATCTCCGTCATGATCTTCTTGCTTCTGGTCATATGACTTGTCATCCAATATCAAGCACCCATTTTGATCCACCGAAAACATAGTCCTACAAGAGATCAATGCTTGGTTTTAGGTCCACATTTCTCAATGGGTCCTCTTTGTTAGCAACAAGGGTCTTTGGAACCCAAATAGACCAAGCAACATAACCATCATTTGGACCAACATATTTTGCATACACATCACCATAATAATCATGATGTAAAACATAGTGAGGGTTAGCAATTCCCGCAAGATCATCACGAGTGGCTTTGCCACCCACAAGGGGATCCTTCTTTGCTTGTGCGGGCTTGGCCTTCTTTTTCTTGTTCTTGTTCTTGTTCTTCTTCCTTTTCTTCTTCTTTGAGACAAAACCAAGTCCCATTTTATCATTGAATACCCTTTGCTTACTCAAAAGGTCATTCAAGTTTTTCTCACCTATGGGGACGGTGGACTTGGCAAGCTCATCTTTCGACCTAGCATTTTCTTCTATAATATTTGCATGCTCACAAGAGGAAGTAGAAGAACTAGGCACATCATTTTTAGTCAATTGAATTTGAAGTTGTTCATGTGACTTGGTAAGAATAGAGTGTTCACTTTTCAAGACCTTGTGAGCCTTGTCAAGATCTTCTAAATCCTTAACATGTTTATCATGAACAACACCAAATTCAATATTTTCCTTTTTAAGCACTTTTACTTTGGCACGAGCATGGTCACGCTCTTTAATGAGTTTGGAGATTACTTCATTATTAGTTTCCTCAATGGAATCAAGCTTCTCTTTAAGAGTAGCTCATTCCTCTTCCTCTCCTTCAAGAGAGTCTTTTAGTGAGGCAATTTCATGAGCATACTCCTTTTCAAGCCTTCTTTCTTCATCAAGTTTTTCAAGAGTTTGACCATATTGACTCATTAGGCTTTCAAAGCGTAACTTGTGTACACCTTGCACACTAGACACATATTCATCAAAAGCAATGATTTCTTCCTTTACTCTAAGACTAGCAAGATCATTCAAAGAAGCATCATTTGTCTTAGATATGGATGAGGAAGGGGTGGGTGATACCTCGAAAGACTTGGCCATAAGGCATTTGACATTCTTGATGGGAGAGTCCTCATTGGGGGATTCAAAGAGTGATGTGGGAGGAGTGGAGGTGGTTGCAATTGTGCCCACCTCACTAGTAGAGATTTCTTCTTCATCACTCTCACTTCCGGAGTACTCTTCTTGAGTCAAGAACACAAACTTTGGTTGCTTCTTCTTGGATCCACCCTTCTTCACAAATGGCTTCTTTGATGGTGACTTGGTCTTGTTCTTGAGAATGAGCTTCCCACCATGATCTTCTCTCTTTTCATTAGGACATTCGGCAACAAAGTTAAATCTATCATTGCAATTGTATCATATCCTCACTCTTTGACCATTGTTGCCATTCCTTTGAAGTCCACTTGACTTGCTTCTTCTTTGATTATCTTCTTTAGCCTTGTTGGGATCAACCCAAAAGGTTTTTCCATAGAAAGCCATGTGCTCATGGTACTCATGCCTCATGTCTCCGGGGCACATCTCTAGTTTTGCATCAACACTTGCTTGAAGAGGAACTTCTCTCTCAACCACACTTGCCTTCAAAGCAAGGTTGGAACTCTTTTGCATTCCAATAGCATGAGCATCTTCCGCATTTTGTGTGGCAACCTTGTAGGCTTGCATCTCTTGCATCACTTGATTGGAGGTCATCTCATGATAGTTGTGTCTTCCTTGGACACTCTTCAAATCCACGGGCTCAAACGGCATGTAAGCAAGTACATACTACATCTTGATCAACTCATCATCAATATGGTGAGCACCAAGGTTCTTGAAAGTGGTAGCAATGGCCTTGAGCCTTCGGTACATATCTTGATGGTCCTCACCTTTATATATATAGTTTGAGGGTTAGTATACGGGTCTGACCGGAACTGGCTGGAATCCTCCTCTCTCTTCACGCATCGCCGTCTGCTTCAGCCATCGATTTCTCACTACTCTGGCAAAATTTTACACTGTCGATTGAAGATTCATGCTCGCCATGCTCAAGATGTGGCCGTTTAGGTGTTCTCTAGGTCCAATTTTTAGAGAAGGCGGCGCGCCAAGCTAACAGCCGGACAGGGCCTTCACGCGACCGACCAGGGCAGGGGCTCGCGCGGCCAGGGGCGGTGCGGCACTGCACGGCGTGAGACGGGGCGAGCGAGGCGGTGCCGGGGCGGGCGAGGCCAGGGCGGCGCTAGCGAGCGAGTAGGTCGACGGGGACGGTTCCAGTGTGGGCGGCGGGAGGTTGAAGAAAAGGAAGAAAAAAAAGGAAAAAAATATTCGCAAGCTCGATGCTATTTTACAATTTACTTTTATGGGTGTAGACTTGAATTTATACTTGCACTAGCTAAATGCCAGTGCTTTGCTACGGTAGTTTTTCTCGCAACATATATAGTGCAACAAATATATATTTGTGTGTATAAAAATAGCACATGCTATTTGCAAACTATTATGTTCCACTTTGGTTAAACTGTATTTCCCTAATGTTATAATCTTATGTCATACAAAAATAAAATATAGACCCAACTAATTGTTTTTTGTTAACTAATATCTAGACATGCTTTAGAACCCCTAGCTGGGAGGCCAAGGATGCCCTCCCTGCCAGGATCAAGGATAGCTAGGCACATGACCGTGCTTTACCACGTCCGAGCGGCATCCGCGAGGGAGAATGAACCGGAACCACTAGACTTTAATTCATGCTTGGATTTTAGAAAAGCCACAATGCGACGCTAAAATGCAGGCACCGGGATTAGAACCTTATTGTATCAACAGTTGCTGCTTTAATCTTGGGCGCCCAACATAAATGATGCCAACTCATGCTAATTGATTTTGTTGCTCGCACTGAGGAACTCAGAGTAAGACCCGCTTCCCTGCCTTTTTTATTTTTAGTAAATTTATTTGTTACTTAGACGGCGTGCTAAGCCAATTACATTGCGGCCGCTCAATTAACTACCGATTTAATAGGAGAAAATAACCTGGAGAATTTATTGAGTCGGAATTATAGGGATCCATGCGGGCAATCAACTACCATGTTTATAGGCAATTAATTACGCAAATTCTTTCCATGATTGGTCTGTGCAATCACGGACATGGTGACACTATTTCTTTACATATTTTTCTTTCCGTAATTGGTGTGTGCGGTGACATTAGTTCCTTCCATTTTTTTTTGCTTTTCGTGATTGGTGTTTGAGCGGTTTGAACGTATTTGGTAGGCATTTTTTATGGTGATCAGACGGTCGAGATCTCTTCAATGTTTGATGTCAAAGATTTTTGAGACAACGTACCATCACAAACTCTCATTTAATAGTAAAGATTTAATAGGAGAAAATAACACGGAGAATTTATTGAGTCGGAATTATAGGGATCCATGCATACAATCAACTACCATGTTTATAGGCAATTAATTACACAATTTTTTTCCATGATTGGTATGTGCAATCAAGGATATAGTGACATTATTTCTTTACATATATTTCTTTCCGTGATTGGTACGTGCGGTGACATTAGTTCCTTCTATTTTTTTTGCTTTTCGTGATTGGTGTTTGAGCGGTTTAGATGTATTTGATGGGCATTTTTTATGGTGATCAGACGGTCGAGATCTCTTCAATGTTTGATGTTAAAGATTTTTAAGACGACGTACCATCACAAACTTTAATTTAATAGTAAATATTTGTAGCCCTTTATTCATGTTTTTATGGATTGATGATTTACGGAGCTAGAGATGCTTTTACTAGTACTCCGTTTTCGTGGATGCCATAAGCCCACAATCTGCCCTGCCTGCCGGCCTACCTGGCAGCACCTTCACTGTCATCCCGTTCCGTTCCTTCCCCAGCTTCGAATCCTCCGCCCGTCTCCAAAACCCACACTTCCCCCAACCTCGCCGTCTCCGCCTTCCTCGACCTCCTCTTATACTCCTCGCCCCATCCGTCCAGCACAGCAGCCATAGCTCTACATCAACGCGTGTCACTATGTTCTCCACGGCCATGTCGCTCTCCACTGGGGCGGTGGTCGCCGGCGGCGCCGTCAGGTCCGACGCGATCCGTCCGACCGACCTCCGATTCTGCGGTCTCCGGCGAGAATCCTTCGGGCTTCGCTTGTTACCCGCCTCGCCGCAGGCAGCCGCCGCCAAGCGGAAGGTGTTAGCGGCGGCGGCGACGGGGAATGGTGCCGCCGGGAGCGGCGGGTTCGATTACGACCTCGTCATCATCGGAGCCGGTGTCGGTGGCCATGGCGCTGCTCTCCACGCCGTAGAGAAGGTCAGTTTTCTACGCTGCCGTCTATGCCCGCAGCGTGTGCATGGTGAGCAGTGGATACTTTCACTGTGGTCGTGATCTGCGGAAATGTAGATCGAGGGATGTTGGTTTCAAAGCCTGAAACTTCTTTGAACTGGCCAGGAATTCCTTTCGGGGAACCCATAGCTTGAAATTGGTTTGAACAAGGCATGACTTTTCAGGTCTGCTACAACTTGGCAAGACATACATTGCCATCTATGTTTTCATTCAGCTGATTGGTGCTAGATCTCAGTAGCCTATCTTGGAATAAGTCTCCTCTGATCAACAATCTTAGGAGGTTCTGTAATTACATTGCTCTAAGAAGCTGTTGCCTGTAAGAAGTACTCCCTCCGTTTCAAAATATAAGATGTTTTAGGTTTATGAAGCAAATGTATCTAGACATGCTTTAGTGTGTATATTCAAGTGAACCTATACACTAAAAGATGTCTAAATACACTTGCTTCACAAAGCTAAAACATCTTATAATTTGAAACGGAGGGAGTACAAAACTAGTAATTATGTGGTAGTTATGGACCAATGTTGTTAGCAAGAAACCGTTTTCTGAGTGCTATCACGTGGAAGAATGCATTCGCGATGAGAGGATTGGCGGCGAAGTCATCAATGTTATAATTCCAGCTTGATGCACATAAACCACAGTTAGCAATGTGACCTCATGTCTAGTACAACCTGTTTAGTGGTCAATACAGTGATATACTAACAGGAGCTTTGTCTTAGAATGTCTATGGTTAGGAATCCCTTGCATTGTCATGTTGATTTTGTTTGGTTAAGGATAATTTTGACTGGTGTCATCTGTCTGATGGAAACATAGTCCATGGCCATGGTCTATTTACCGGAAAGGCTCAAATTTGAGTAGTTTTCTGGTGATTTTGTACTAGCAGATACAGCATCTTGGGCCTCGTGATGTAGTTAATTCTTTTGATATATAGTGCTAGAAGGTGATGGAAATTGGTTTTCGTTTGAAAGGATTAAGGATGTTAAACTTATCATCTGATTTAAGAGGATGGCTGGTCAGCAGATTTCTTCTTATTTCCTGGAGCATAAGTAGGATTTGTTCATTTATTGCATTGTTGTTTTATTCCTGTGTTTAATTAGTAATGTGTGTTTTGCTCCTGTATAAGCACCTGTGATTTGCTAAAAAATGCTAAACATTGATTATCAGTGGAAGTTATACTGCTATCTTGTCACCAGAGCTGGAGTTTGTGTGAATATAGTGAAAATTTTGGCATTCTGTTAGGTTCTTGCTAGTTACTGCTTCAACAGAAGTGCAGAATTATTGTGTATTTTGAATCAAACGGACTTTTCTTTTGTGCTACACCTATGATTAACAAATGGTTAACGGGATTATTGGGAGTTGCTTTTCCTCGAGCGAATGAAAGAAATATGAACAGTACATATTTCCATATTTTTGGACGACTATGTGTTTCTGTAATGCGAACAGTTCAGTTATTGTAGATATCAGGAATAGTTGCTAATGAGTATGTGTAAATGGACTCATGCAGGGTCTGAAAACTGCCATAATTGAGGGGGATGTTGTGGGTGGGACTTGTGTGAACAGAGGTTGTGTTCCATCAAAGGCGCTCCTTGCTGTCAGTGGTCGGATGCGGGAACTTCAAGATGAACATCACATGAAATCTTTGGGCTTACAGGTGATATATCGGCACTGAATATATAATTGTTGTGCACGATTTGATGTATTGAACAACAGTCTAGCAGAACACATGAAATCTTGGTGTTACTCTCATACTGAATTGTGCCGTTTTAATCGCTTTACTCTGGATACATCTACTCGATCCTCTAATTAATCAGGTTCGATAGAATCTATCCTAACCTGGGAACAAGGAACAGCAGCCTCAGCTTGTTAGCATGGTAACTGTAGTCCGTAGAGAATTATCATTGAGCTCTGCTAAGCTACTCAATGCTAGCTATTTGTTTCTCTTTAGTTCTTTAAAAGTGTTAGAGAGGACCAGGCACACCACTGTTGCCACGGCCTCTGCTGCAGCAATGACTCGCTAGTCACAAGTCGGCGCCTCAAATTGGAAGTTGCTAGATTCTATTGTTAGCTACCTTGCAATTATATGTTTGGTTTTTAAGCCCTTTATGAGTTATGATCCTAATCCCCTTTACTGTTCCTCTGTTCACTGCCATCGGCTGTCAATCCTAGTCCCTGCCTGGTCACTCTTTGAGATCCAAGAGATCTAAGATAAACCAAGATGCGTTGTTTGCTATATATTTATAATGGTCTTCATTGAATTAGATTTGTAAATAAGTATTCACTAGCCCATCTTCCTTTACTAATGGATCATCAATTATAAGTGTGAACCATTTTTTGTGATGACTTTTGCCCCATACTCCACTAATTTTTATTCATATTGTAACAGGTTTCATCATCTGGATACGACAGACAGTCGGTTGCTGACCATGCAAATAATCTTGCTTCTAAAATCCGAAGCAACCTGACTAATTCAATGAAATCATTGGGTGTGGATATACTAACTGGTTTTGGCACAGTTGTGGTAGGTCACCTACGCATTTGCAATAAACCTATACTTTTAGTACCTGGATTTTCTACAAATAAAACTACGCACAATAGTGGGTTTCCTTCATGGCTAACTACCCACCCTTATCATATATGCCATATGTTGTCTGCGCTGTAACTATAAATTGTAGTTTAACTTCGTCTGGTTCTCATGTGTGTAGGGGAAGCAAAAAGTGAGATATGGAAAAGTTGGGTTTCCAGACAATGAAATTACTGCCAGAAATATCATAATTGCCACTGGATCTGTTCCTTTTGTTCCAAAGGGCATCGAGATAGATGGTAACCACTTTTTCATTGCAACTCTCTGTTTCTGAAATAACTAACCCAAGGAAAAAATGTTTACAAAGAAATTATCATTAATGCCTGCTTAGGATAAATTGTGCTCCTTATTTTACCGAGCATTAGTGTTAAGTTAGCTTCAGAAATCTAAAATACCAAACCACTAAAAGGCAATCTCAGACCATTTTGCTCTATGTGAAATCACCAATGACAAGAAACTGGAACAAAAAACTTATAAGGTACATACTCTTTCTTGGATATTAAATTAAGTGCTTTTTTCCCACCTATCAGCATTTGTTCAGTGAATGGACCAAGAAATTTGAGAACAAATACATGTGAAACATAAATGGGCATATGTGTTCCCCTGACTGTTGTTGTTGCTATAAATTTACACTATAAGGTGGTTAAGCATAACTGCGCATGTTATTTTTATGTTTGTTCTTTATTTTTTGAGCAAACAGCAGGAGCTCTGCCTCTTCATTAAGTTGAAAATGAATTGACCAGTTAATAAGAGAAACCGGCTGAATTATGCTTTGAAGCACCAATGATCCATTGTGGATGTCGTCTGTTGCAGTCACATTATCTTATTACTATCTTGGTTTCCTCACATGTACTATTCTTAACAAAAGCTCGCTGGACGGTTTATGCAGGTAAAACTGTATTTACCAGTGATCATGCACTTAAACTTGAGTCAGTCCCTGACTGGATAGCTATTGTTGGAAGTGGTTACATTGGACTAGAATTCAGTGATGTATACACCGCTCTGGGAAGTGAGGTAAATGGACATTTCCTTTGTTATATGATTATTACCTAAGACGTGCTTAGAAGCAATCATGTGTTCTAGTTTGGAGGTGTTCCTTTCAAGCGAAAAAATTATGAAATAGGCATGGTTTCATGCAGTGTAGTGACTGTAAAAACCATACAGGCTTAACAGATAAATATTTTCTAGCAAGTTGTTAATCATGACATCAGTGATCAATTGGGATGCAAAGCACAACTGCATTAAAAAAATTTAATCACACATTTTATATATTTTTTATTTCTTAAGCTAAATCTGCTACCAGATATATTAGTGAGATATTAGTTTGGCCACATCATAAATTCTACTCCCTCCGTTCCAAAATATAAGGTGTTTTAGCTTTGTGAAGCAAATGTATCTAGATATCTTTTAGTGTGTAGGTTCACTCGAATATACACACTAAAACTTGTCTAGATACATTTGTTTCACAAACCTAAAACATCTTATATTTTAAAACGGAGGGAGTAGTATTTTTTTACTTCTGTTTTCATGCTACAAATATATTGCTAATTTGGTAGGACAGTGCAAGAAATCTTGTTTAGTCTTACATCTACATCATACATATTGCATACAACTGTTACCCAGAGACCAACGAATGGAAATTTGTAAATAATGTGTTAAAAATGAAATAACCTGTTAGCATAGTTGTACGAGAAAATGTTCATTTAAGCCCGGCGGAATGCCGAAAACACTATAGTGATTGTTTACCATTGGCACGATTTTGATCTTAACAATTAAATTAATACTTCATAAAATCCAAATACATGTACTATAAGTATGAAAAATAGTTGTTCAAGTTCCAGTTCGTTCTTGGAACTGCACTTGATTGCTTGACAGTGTACCGTTTAGAATTGTTAAGCGCATAATTCTTCTGACTATGCTGATGTTGCGGACTAGCAGCAGGATGCCCGAACAGAGGGGGATTAGGAGTCTTTTAAGTAATAGTATTGTATTAGCTATAAGATTCTAATAATATGTTAGGAAAGGCTTAACAGCTATATATATATGTATATCCAATGTAGAAGGATGCTCTGTATTTTAGTCAATCAAGCAAGAAGAACTAATCTGTTCTTCCCCCAGTATCCTCTTCTCCTAATCTACGCCTTTCTAGTCCCCGACAGCCATGCCACCTGGTTATCTTCAGCACAGTAACTATCCCACTGCGAATGTAGGTTACAGTAATCATAGAACTTAGAGGATCAACCAAGGGAAACTGAATAGTAAGAGAAGTATCTTGCAATTGTATACTATTTAATTCTATGTAAGTATGGGTGTACTGTGCTTTGCATGTAGTGAGCCTTTTCCTTGTTATCTGAATCTGATGCTAAGGTCAAAGGTGCCATGATTAATTTGACATGTATAACAGAATGTGAGGATTAACTGCATTATGCATTGTTGTATGATTGCATTTAACTGCCATCGGATGAAGTTTCACCTGTATCTACACACAATTCTGTTTGATAGGTTACTTTTGTTGAAGCTCTTGATCAATTAATGCCCAGTTTTGATCCTGAGATTGCAAAATTGGCCCAGAGGATCCTTATCAATCCTCGTAAAATTGACTATCACACTGGTGTGTTTGCAAGCAAGGTTAGTTCCAACTCCAACTTAGCATTACGGGTAATGTATATTTTTTTGGACACTATTGTCTAATTTACAGCTTGAAGCATCTGTGTCTTTAGATTACCCCGGCAAAGGATGGTAAGCCTGTGTTGATCGAGTTGATTGATGCTAAGACGAAGGAACACAAAGAAACACTTGAGGTAAAGACAGTAGGGTTCTTCCTTTTCCCATCACCTTCTGTTGTAGATGCTTTGTGCTATTATCTGTATCAGTATATTGTCTTGTGCTGTTCCCTACTGCTGTTGTTATCTTACATTGACTTACCTGTTCTGGAAAAGTGTGATTCGATTCAATGTCATCTGAAAAGGGGATTTTTTTTTTGCAGGTAGATGCAGCCCTTATAGCCACCGGAAGGGCGCCATTCACCAAAGGTCTTGGCTTGGAAAACGTGCGTACATGAAAATGTTTGCTGCCATAATTTACAAAGTTCAGTTATATTTATCCATAAATAATACATTTTTTCCTCAGATGAATGTTGTTACACAACGTGGTTTTATTCCGGTTGACGAGCGGATGCAAGTTATGGATGCAGATGGCAATGCGGTATGCTAAATTACATATTGCCTCCATTCTTCTTTTATTTGCTGTTTCAGGTCGATTTCAAACTGCCAGTTCACACCTTTGACTATCATTTTTTCTATTTAAAAAGGCGTGCCCAGTGCTGTAAGCTCCCACACATTGTGGGGTCTGGATTACTAAAACATCTATGATATACAAGTACTTTCATGAAAATCCAATTAACATTATTTCCATGTGGCAAACAAAAACTTTTGTGTATAGTGCCAACACACTTTTTTTTATTCCTTTGCGACAAAATTATCTCGCATGACTTGCTGTGACATAAACATCTACTACTATGCAGGTTCCGAATCTGTATTGCATTGGAGATGCCAATGGTAAACTAATGCTTGCTCATGCAGCCAGTGCGCAAGGAATATCCGGTAGACAATTTGTTCATACTGTACTTCTATACATGTTTTGTCGCAAGTTGATATAGTGGTTTCATGAGTACTTGCTTATCTGAATGTAGTTGTTGAGCAAATATCTGGGAAGGACAACATCCTAAATCATCTAAGCATCCCAGCTGCCTGTTTCACTCATCCTGAGATTAGTATGGTTGGGTTGACAGAGGTAGGTCAAATTTCGTACTCCCGTCTTAAGAGTCTTAACCTCCTCTGTTCGACGCAATGGTAACCTCCTCAGTATAGTGGAATGATTATGCAACCTTATCATAAAAAAAAGGAACAAATGTGGTGTATAGAGGTTGATCATGCGTTAATTTTTTTAGAAAATAAATGAAATTAAAATGTTTGAATCACATGTTTTGCAGCCACAAGCGAGAGAACAGGCGGATCAGGAAGGTTTTGAAATAAGTGTTGTTAAGACCAGCTTTAAGGCAAATACAAAAGCTCTGGCGGAGAATGAGGGCGATGGAATTGCTAAGGTAATTCTGTTTCCACGTCTTATATTTGAGTTGGGTCGTGCTATGCACATAACAGCCTGACGAATGCGGAGTCTCTGCAGTAGTTGCATGAAGTCATGGAATTATACACTGAAGGTGACATGCGCTCTGCCTTTTCTTGCAGATGATTTACCGACCTGACACTGGGGAAATTCTTGGAGTTCACATCTTGGGCTTGCATGCTGCTGACCTCATCCACGAGGCATCAAATGCCATTGCCCTAGGAACTCGTGTACAGGTTAGTGTGGCAGACATTTTGTTATTTATTCAACCATGCTTATATGGTAAAGCTTTGTCTGCTCACGATTGTCTGCCCTGTGCAGGATATCAAGCTTGTTGTTCATGCACACCCGACTTTGTCTGAAGTTCTGGATGAGCTCTTCAAAGCTGCAAAGGTATTGATATCATTATATGTCTTGTTTATTTTATTATGTTAGAGACTAGAATTACTTTTGCAAACAAATACGGAGAACCATATATGTTATGTTTCCATTTTTTCTTGTCAGGTCACAGGTGTTTCGCGTGCTGTAACCGAGCCGGTTGCAGCTTAGAGAGGAACATGAGCGGAATCCAAGTCATCTGCCATACCCCTTTTTGGTTGCCATTTGCTACTTCACGAGCTGTTGCTGACCATAATTCGTGATGAGCTCCACTGTTAGTGCCAAGCAATCAATTGTTGAGGAAAGGAGAAGATTTACTGCTTTTCTTCTATATATATATCAAATACTTACAAATTTTGTAGCCTGTGTAGCCATTGTAGATTGATCAATTCGTTCACATGCCAACAACTGCACATTACCTTTACCTGTCTTGGAGCAGCCTCGAAACACAGGACTTAAACTAAATTCAGGACGTGCTAAATCTGGTGTTAACCAGTGTGCCCTTGTATTGAGATCTTTCTTAACAGTTGAAAGCAACGCCATTCTTTCAGAAAATTATGAACCAGCAGCATATTAGTATTATCCAAAATTTAAAAATTTAAAATGTCTGAGGTAACGAAAATCTGATTCAAGATTTATTTCCACAATTGGTTTTGTCCCAGCGAGAGTGAGAAGCAGAGTCATACTCCCTCTTGCTTGAGTCCATTTTTTGACCATCAAACTGAAACAATATATAAATTATATGTCAAAGGAAATACATGGCTGGAAACTTCTTTCAAATGTCAATTCATGGCATATAATTCATATTTTGTCATATTTTGTTGTTCGATCAAAGTTAGACCCAAAATAAGAGGGAACTTGATGGAGCATATGATTACGTTCATGTGATTTCTTTGGGTATTAAAAGTTAATACTCCCTCTGATCGAAAATAACTGTCGGTAATTTTATACTAGTTTAGTACAAAGTTTATACTATGTCCCCAATAGTTATTTCCTATCGGAGGGAGTAAATATTATAATATATGTTTAGGATGTGTGTGCAATGATGTTGTCTTAGCATTGCCACGTATAATAATTGTTGATTTGAAAGAGACACACTATTTTCTTTGCCTTCTCTTAGTTAAGAGATTATCATTTAAAAAGGAAGATGGTTTTTTTATTATTATACAAGATGTCTTAACTTAGTTAGACATTTTGTATTTTAATTTTAATCATACCATAACTGTATGAGCATTGAAACATTAATTGTTGAAGATAATACTAGGAGATAACCCATTGTATGACATGTTCTTTTTTATCTTCTCTATACGACGTGAAATGCATCGCCTTATGAACCATTGTACATGTCCTTATGATCAATGACTCATTGCCTCACTGGGATGTAGTCTTAGGGCTCCTCTGATTTACAGAATTTTTGAATGATTTATATAGGATTGAGATCCTATGGATTTTTTCTACGAAAGCCGTTTGATTCATAGGATTCTATCCTATGAGAAATAATTCTATAGGAATCTTGTAGTGCAAATTTCATAGAAAAATAAAATGAGGTTGGACCTCATGAAAAAATTCCTTCACCCATTCCTCTAATCATAGAATTCAAGTGGATATGACATTCCAATCCTACAAATTTCCTATTCCTATATTTTTCCTATCCTATAAATCAAAGGAGCCAATGTTATGTTACCAAACCTCATTTCGACGCCTTTAAGGGCATGCACAGTGGTTGATAAGGTTGTCTTATCTTGGATATTGCATGCGATTAGAGAAAGCAACAAAATATTATACAACGGATAATCTCTTAGTGTTATCTTGAACAATTATGGATTGCATGCTCCTCTTATAAGCATGATAAAAATGAACTATAAAACATGTTTCTAGGATAAAACATCTTGTACAATGGAGAAAAATGTCTTATCTTCCTTGCTAAGAGATCCCTTAGTTAAGATAAAATATTTTTTTTTCTCTCTCCTTCAACTCAGCAATTATCCTACATGACATCGCAAAGATAAGACCACTATACATGCCCTAAGATGTCTGCTATTTTTAATTGGAAGTGTTTGCCACATCTCTATTATACTTAAATAAACTGGATGAGTCTTACCATGTTAGTTATGTGGAAGGCTCTTGGATTTCCTTGATTTGGGGTCAAAAAAAGGGCAAGAAGCCCGGGAAAGGGGGAGAGTGCAAACCGCAACCTCAGTTTTAACAGGGATTACAGAGAGCACCTACAGCCTAAATAACTTGCGGCTTTACACTTTGATAGTAAACTCTACAAACAAACATATTTGATAGATGCCTAGGTTCCTACTTAAAGGAACACTTTGATTCTTACAACGTAAGGAAATACAAGAACCACAGTGTGCATGATCTCTCAATCCTACAAGGGGCTTAAAATCTCAAATCCAATCTTAACTCTCTCTGTTGCCTTCATTCATGGCAGCAAATTCCTTGAAATAATAATACAAAAGTGTGAAAACATTACCTAGTAGCTACTAATTTTCATAAAGATTAGGGGGTCACTCGAGTAAGAGAAGGAGATGTATACGTTTGGTGCGAGCTATTGTGACTCGCCTTATCTGAGTTGATGCTTACGTGGTGTACCATTATGCACATCATTGGAATGATGTCCTTGCTCTTAACCTATCCATCTCCAGATGGTTTGACACTTCCATTCAAATATGAAAATGCTACCTTTTCAAAATAATTGGCGCAACTTAGAAGTACGGCCGTGCCAATTAATTTGGGCTAGAGAGAGTAGTATCACTTTTATCTGAACACATTATAGCGTTCTTGAAGAAACATTATTATGCGCTACCATGGAGTAATCACACCACTTCAGACGTAGAAGTAGGAGGACACATGCAGGTACGTTTTGGCTCATGGATTCCATGGTCCTGGAATTTTGAAAAAAAAATGAAAATAATATTCAGATATCCAAGGCACCCATCCTTCAAGCCATCTCTGAATTCGTGCTATTGTAGACCTGTGTGCAAGATCAGTCTCCCCTAAACTCTGACGAAGACAGTTTTATATGGCAATTGACAGCAGACGGCGAGTATTCACCTGCATCGGCTTACAAGGCGTTTTTCAATGGCACTATTGAAGCCGACTACGCTCAGGCCCTCTAGAAGAACTGGGCCCGTTGAAGGAAAAAATCTTCTGTTGGCTGGCCATAAAAAATCGCTATTGGACCGCGGTTTACTGAAGAGAGGTCTCGACGCCCCGGACAATTGCGTTCTCTGTGACCAAGAACCCGAGGACATCAACCATCTCCTGCCAAGATGTGTCTTCCCCCGTGAATTCTGGCATCGCTTCAGTTCAGCTCGGGGAACCGCAGATGTGACTCCTATGCGGTTTGGAAGCGTTCGGCAATGGTGGTGCTTAATCACATCGAGCATGCCGATGAACAAAAGAAAGGAGAAGACAGTCATGGCGATTGCAGGGACGAGAAGACTGGTTAGAAAGAAACTTTCGCTGAGTTAGATCTTTGGGCTCAAGTGCGGCAACCAGCGGGTAGGACAGAGGAGTAGTTCCCAACATTAGGCGTGCGTCAGTGTGCATGCGTTGACAGGTGGAGTTGTAACCTGTAAACCCCTTCTGAATCTTAATGAAACAAGAAATGCACATGAAAAATAAACAGATTAGTAGAAGGAAAATTAAGCAAATAAACAGAGAAGGGGAACCGCAAGCACATCTCTTACGACTCGGACGTACTGACAGTACTTCTATAGCTCTATAATCAGTAATATGAGGCCAATGACAGTATAGTAAACGCAGTTTCCTCAGAACGTGGCCATTACTTGTCAGATCATTTTACCATGCGCAACCAAACTCCAATCAAAGATGAGGAGACATCAATGGAGAGAAGGATAGTACTGGGAAACACAGGCCAAATCCACAAGCAGAGCTCGACCCACGCCACAGCCACCGGCCAAAGGGGCTCGGCCAAGGAGAGCTCGTGGCAGGGGAGATCTTGTGAGGGGAAGAGTTAGAGGTAGGCGGCGGTCGTGCACCCAGCCGGCAAATCAGACGGCCGGGTCGAGGGGCGCCTTCCAGGCCGGGGGCTATGGCGAGGGAGCTGGGGCAGAGGGCCAGGAAGACGATAAGAAAAACTCCCTTCAGCAAAGGAACGGAACGAAGAACCACCGGCGGAGTAAGTAACCAGCAGAACATCACAAACGGAAGAGCTAAATCCCAAATCAACCACAAGCTGCAGAAGCACAAAAGAAATTAAAAGAAGAAGACACCTTCATCTTCCTCAGCAGCAGCGCATCCGTGCGCCGCGGTGCCAATTGAACATGGCCGCGCTGAGACAGAGCTGCGCCGGCGTCTGATGGAGAGAAGGCTAGCCTGTCGTATGGCCTACCTCGACGGCGGCGCGGTCGCACGGAGACGGAGTGGCGGCAGCAACCGGAAGAGCGAAGAGCGGCCTGCCGTAGGGCCTTCCTCCGCGGCGGCGTGGTCGGACGGAGGCGGAGCAGCACCGGCGCGCGCCGTGAGGCGTCGGCGGCGTACCGTATAGCATCGGCGACGGCACCTGTGCGCCGGTCAGCTAGCCGCAGCACCTTGTGCAGAAGAGAGAGAGGTTGGGGGCAAACCGACTGATTCTATCGTTCCGTGTTGCGATTCGTGACCGCTTTGTCTGCTGCCGCTTTGACTGAACGATGGCAGGAAGACACGTCAGTCAAGAAGGAGACGTGGCAACTCGAGAGCGTAGCTAACACATCGGTCATGGGCCGCGCTGTTGGGCCGACGGACGTGAAGCATCGAGGCCACCATCCGAACCGCACCACGCAGAAAAAGACTGCCAAACAAATGCAGTAATGGGATTACGGAATGAAATGGTGGAAAGCATACCGTGTCAGCTCGCTAATGGTAGAAAGTTGTCCATCAACAGTAACACAATCGTTCACAGGCCAGTAAAGTCGATCGCTTTTATATAAAACTAGGAAATTTGCCGCGGCGGCACGCCGCGCCCGTGGTGTTATTTTTAGTAGTTTATTATTTATTTAGAGTGTTTTTGTTGACACCCCATTGAAAAATACTATCAGATAGTTATAGCCAAAATTACCGGGGGAGTGAATTACACGGGTTGAAGTATTTACTTATTTTGGAGTGTTCTTTTTTGAGCCTCTGCGTACCTATCTTTTAAAAATTGAAGCTTAAAACAAAAAGTCTTCTCAAAGTTATTGTAGGAGAATCCTGATATTCTTTTGAGTGCGTATTTTGACCAATTTCATATCTACCTTTTAACTGATGAAGCCCAAATGAAAATTTTGTGCCCATTATGCCAATCTTATAGTAGAAGTAGTTAGTGTTTAGAATTTGTTTTGTGGTTGTCGCATATTTACCATTTAAATGGTGAAGGTTAAAAGAAAAGCCATCTCAAAGTAACCGTAGGAAAACTTGTACTAAAGTTACAATTGAATAGTTGTGTGCGAAATTATGTTAAATACCTACTGCTCTTTTACCGATAGAAAAATAATATTAATAAATTACCATCAAGAAATTGCGCACTATTGAGAACATACTGTTAGATAACTATCACTGAAATGACTGTCGGATAATTATTGTAGTTAGATTATTGTTGAGGTTGAAAATTTTGTTGAAGAATTAAGTTAGTATAAAATTATTGGCACTTATTTCCGATTGGAGGGAGTACTATATAAGAAGGTAGTTACTGTTGAAAAGTTGTGAGGAAAATTCATGTCAAGCAATTACCGCTCTAAGTTCAAAAAAATAATTACCACTCTTGTACCGATGAAAAAATAAGGTTGATAAATTACCGTAAAAAAATTGCACACCGTTTAAAAAAACTATTACATAATTATTGTCAAAATTACTGCAGGTGAATTATAGTTGGGATTAAATAATTTTGTCAAAAAAATATTCCTGCAGCACTGAAGAAATACTGCTAAAAAAATTAGATTCAAAGAATTAAGAGTCATTGAAAAATTACTGCGGTTGAATAGGTATGTGGGAAACTCTTATGAGAGAAGAATTGCAGTTGAAAATAACTATTAGATAGTTACCATTAGAATTACTGTCGGAATGAATTACACTTGGGGTTGAAAATTTGAATTTACTGCAAGAATTGATTGTTAAAAATTATTCTTAGGTAGTTATCATCGAAATTGCTATTGGATTGAATTAGTATTGAAATTTTAATAAGAAAAATTTACAGCAAAAAATTACAACACAAACAACAACAGTTCACTATTTGTCAGTATTGTTTATCGGGTGTATTGTATAAAAAAAAAGATAGTGGACAACTTTGCATCGCTTTGACCACATACTTTATGAACTATCTAGATATCCAGATTGCACTTAATTAAATTATAGATGCACTGCGGCGTGAGTACTGTAGACGAGTACTGTAGATGAGTTACTGTTTTACGCACATGTAGATGAGTACTGTTCGTGCACATGCAGATGAGTACTGTTTTAGCACATGTACTGTTCATGACTGTAGATGCGTACTGCGCATGCACATGACTGTTCATATGAACAGTGTACGCTCACTATACCACAGCACTACATTTCCAACAAACAAATTGGTCAGGAAAGCAACTTTCCCCAACCAAAAGTCGGTCGGGAGTAGGTTTTCCCGACCAACCTTGTCTGTCACCGTAAGTCCAGTCGGCAAAGACCTTTCCCGACCAATATTTCTTTGCCGACCGACCGTCTGTCACCACAACTTAAGTTTTCCCGACCAACATATGTTTCCCGACCAACATTTCCTTTCCCGACCAACATGTTTCCCAACCAACAGTTTGATGGTGTTCGTTTTGCCGACCAGCAATCTGACATTTTCAATTTTCCCGACCAACTTTTCTTTAGCATGGAAAAATCTTTTTCTCAGCATCCAATCTAACAGTTCTAATGCCCAATAAACACTTCATTACCGCACCACAAAGCAAATTCTGATATTTTTAAAATGGCCTTGCCAAAGATATATCAATCAGTTTACATATTTCACAGCTACAACATGCTTGTCCTTCAGTAATTAATCCTTACATACATATATTTCATATATTCTCAAATAGTTGCCATCCTAGACACAATACATCAGGTTTACAAAATGGTATCAAAAAGATGAATGCCCAATGAGACCAATTGCTTCATTACAGAGCACACTGAGTTGATGCAGTTCTCTCCTCTTGCATGTCCTCCCTACAAATGTAAAGAAGTCACAATATTGAGATCAATAGGCTAGAGTAATATGTATTCAAGGGTGTCTATACATGCAAACATAAGAATCACAACAACAATTTCAGCCATGTACATAAATACTAATAGTTGCACAACAATGGAAGTCAAAAAATGATGAAAAAATATGATCAGAGTATGCAAGACTATCCCAATGTTCCGGTTCCAAGATCATGTGGATAGTGCTCATGCAACGCAAGGCACAAAGGATTTCTAGGCGACAAGATTATGTCCTTAACGCAGACAAAACTAGTTGTGCCCACCACCAGGTAGTCACTCAGTTGGGTAGATAAAGTATGGTTGCTCTCATATCTGTAGACGCCAGTTTATAAAGAGAATGGAGAAACCAGATAAAAAGCAGCTACCACTCTACTCCTGAGATGCCAGTTTGTTTGCATGCATGACAAGTATCAGGAGACTGGAAACATGATTGAGATTGCTATTCACTATTTGCAGGTTGTTTGATAGGCGACAAAACTAATGACGCTCTATGGTTTCTTCACACTCCATGGCTCAATATCTCTCATTTACCAAAACTCAAGACAGATGCTTATTCAACAACATGTATAGGATGAACTAATTAACGCGAAAGAATACTTGCAAACCGGTTTGCAGAGCAACATGCAACCATACAAATGGATAGCTAAATAAATGTCTACAGCACTAAGAACAATTCTGCTTTGTAGCGGTTGTCCTCTATTATGGCCATGAGTCAATGGCCCATCCATGTCTAAGGAAAAATGATTAGACCACAACAAACATATTATCAGATTTACAAAATTAGAAAGTTTCTTATGCTTATATAGTGTTGCATCATAACTCCTCTAATCACTATATTCGTATCATGTTACGTATCTGTTTCCAACAAGCTATGATTTTGCTACAGTTGGACTGATTGAGATGACAAAGACCAGAATTTTGAAGGAGCAAAGTCTTACTTTAGGGTGCATCATGTCATCACACAAGGATATATAGTGTTTGTTCAAGCCCCACTCGCCAACTTCATCATGCATAGTCAATTGCGCATATCAAATACAAAGCGGTAGCATGACAAACTAAAGGGCAGAGTATCCAGACCTGAGTGCATAGACATGAAAGAGATCCATTAGCACAAGTTGAGGTACAGGTTAAATTAGCTACTGAGACTGTCTCAGAAACAACCATACATTTCAAATTTCTACGAGAGTTGCAAGATGAAGTAATATATAGTATCCCTAATACATTCGGCAAAGACTTAAAGAAAGGGAATGAAGATATTTCATTTTGAATGATAGTCAAAGAATCTCAACACTGAACAGTAGAATAGTCAATCTGAATATTAGAGTAATCCTGATTATATTGATACTTTGGTTTTCTACAAATACTTTGACAGACTTTGGAAAAAAGTGGTGGCATTTACTAGTGTCCATTCGTCCCGTTTTTAAAATATCCTTCAATCTGTACCTTTTCTGACCCAAAATGGGAACTAAACCAAAATATATATCTGAGTATATAATTACTTTTCCTATTTTGCAAATGATGATCTTTAGACTGTTTTCACAAAAAATCAATCAGTGAAGTCTAGAAAATGTACAGGTAAATACATAAACTAATGGCCTTCTTTGCATGGGTAAGATAGCAGCTCTAACATAGTTACGCATCAATTTATTTTATTTAAGCTAGATAAATTTTGATGATCAAAGTTATGCACATTACAAAGCTAGAACCTGGAAGATACACATGGATTACAGAAAGAATTTTATACCTGAGTGACTCAACTACTTCAACAGCAGTATGTGGAAGACAACCCTGGCTTGCATGGCTTAATCTAGCAAAATGATAATGAGTCGGCATCACAAATGAAACAATACGTATCAACATCAAACAATACTAGTCAGCAATGGCCTTCGTTCTGAAGAATGTACTGAATGTACTTGCTATATAAGTCACCTAATCCATATTGTATATGGGCCACTATGTAAGTACAAACTAAGCCTCGTACATACAAAAAAGACACATTTTTTAATACTAGCATCTAAAGGACGTCTTCCTTGTTCAGTTAAACTATCTTGCCTTTTTGGTTTTAAGAAAAGGCATCAATACTTTGGAGAAGGAATAATCTGACTAATTTGAGGCACATATAACACCACATCGCAAAAGGCTAATTAGCTCACTACAGGAAATAGATAATTTGTTGTGCGTAATGTAGTTTGCTATGAGCATACAACCAAAAATTGCTGGTCGGTTAACCTGGATCCAGTCTAGTAGAAAGGCTAATTCCGTAACTGCACAACCAGATCCTGTAATCACCACTCAAATATGCTATTGCCTCATGAACATTAGTCAGACCGACCATTGTTTCTAAAATGCCAGTACCTGAACTACCTGTTACGGTCTTTAGTCTATTAGTTTAGAATAAAAAGGGAACAAAACTAAGGGCAGAAGATGAAAACTCACAAGTGAAAATCCGGATTAAGAGTACCACGGTCTCCAGCGCATCAACTCATCCACGCTAGTCCGCCTCTCACCGCTGCTGCTGCCGGCATCTGCCATGTTTGCAGCAGGCCACGCGTGAAGGTGGTGGGGGGCCTTCACTTTGGCGCTGGTGGTCGGCCTGCTTGTTGGAGGAGGCGACCTCCGCTTGCCGGCGAGGCTCTCGCAGAGGCATGGCATCGGGATCTGGCGCCCTGCTCCCGGATCTGGTCGTCGGCAGAGGCTGGTCGCTGTCGCTTGTTGCTGCGACTGTAGGGCGGGTGGTGGTGACCAAGTTGCAGATCCGGTCTGGATCTGCCACGAGGTGGCCGGGAGGCAAGCTGTCCTGGCGTGGTGGGGACGGCAGAGATGAGCGTATGGCCGTGAGCACAGGACGGCCGGGAGGTGAGGGAGTGGTGGTGAGAGGCAGATCTATGGGCGCACCCTCGCCGGACGCTATGCGCGGTCAACGGCCGGGAAGAAGACGCCTGAGTGGAGGAAGATCGAGCGAGGCGGCTGAGTGTTTTTCTTTTTCGTTTTTGATGGGTACATGCTGAGAGTGAGTGAGTGAGTGAGAGGATAAGGAGCGCGTGGATGCGGACGAAAAAATGGATAACCGCGGGCAGGGCTAAAATTTTGGCGCTTAGGTTTTCACTAGGGCGCGCATCAAAGATTTTTACTAGCGCGCGCACCAACCTGTCCAAACTAGCAACCCTTAATCGGTCGGGATTCTTTGCCGACCAACAGTTTGACAGCCATAAAGGCATTTCCGACTGATAGTTGGACATAAAAGTTTATGATATTCCCGACCGAAAATCAATCGTTACGTATAAGTATTGGCGACCAACAGTTCGTTAGCATTTTTCCCGACCAACAGACCGACACGTATACTGACTTTTCCCGACAGATGTTGGTTGGGAATGTAGTGCTGTGGTGTAGTGGCTCCCGTGGCATGTCGGGTAGAGTTCCAACTGTAGATAAGACTGTTCATGCACGCAAACTGTTCGTGTACTGTAGACGCGCACATGAACAGTGTTCGGTGACATGGCAGCTGGTAGAGCTCCAAAACCTTGAGCCTTTATATATGTATATATATAAAATAGTATGACATGAAAGGTTGCATGTCCTTGAAAAAAAATACATTTAGATGTTAAAGAACTGAAATTGTTTTTGTGGATGTATAACTATGCGTTCTACCTATCTAAAGTTTCGTCAAATAACACATTATATTTTGGACAACGCTACAAAATATGTCTATCTATATCTTCTATACCTAATAATAAAGAAGTAAGGTTTCCGTGGTTGGTTCGTCCGTCATGTTTGTACGTCCGTCGCATTTCGCCCGTGGGTTTAGTATGCTATCTTTCTTTACACGGTCTGGCCCAGAATCGATCTACAACTAGAACTCGTGTCGTGTACGTGTACATAACCTAACCTAGAAAATCCCATAAAAGCAGCGCCTAACGAGAAAAGAAAACCACAAACAAATCTCATCGGCCTTGGCAGCGACCAGGATGACGTCGAGCACTCTCCACATGGCCTCTCATCGATCCATTGGGTAGTTGGCATGGACTCTGTTGCGGTGTTGCCGTTGATCAAGCCAAAGGCGTCTGCCTTTGCGCATCGGCGGATGATGCTGCTTGGCTGGGACGAGGACCAGTAGACGCACGGCGTGGCAGTCAAGGCCGGAGATTATCGTCGTCCATGAACAACATGGTCCAGTCCAGGACCGCGAGCTCCCAATTTTGTACGCCCGTCCGCACGGCTTGGCATATAGAGGATTTTGGGTAACTTCCATCGGAGTGCTCGAGACGCGTCGATCTGGCCTGCAACGTTTAAAACCTTATTGATCAGGCCGCAGCCGAGCAGATTTGATATGCGGAACTCGTGTCCTACTCAAATAGGAGGATTTGATGAGTTGCGTACCTATAAGGTCTACGAAGCACTAGAGCAATCCAAGCCCTCGTTTCGAGTTAGCCGCCCTCTCGCCGTTCTGTTGACTTCGCGGGAGTCCAACACCGTATCTTGGTCGGAGACAGCCGTAGTCTTGCTGTGTGTGTGTTGCTGTCTCGGCCGTGTTCTGCCAACCTACTGGACAGGGAGCGAAGACACTGCCGCAGCTTCCCTCATCGGCAGGCCCATCGCCGGCACCACCACCCGCCAACTCTACTTTCAGGCCCTCGCTCCTACGAGATGCAGGAAGATGGCGAGGAAATCCAAACTGCTCCATGCCACGGGGATGTACGGTGGTGTGTGATACAAGTCCACCTTCAAGCAACAATGCCAGTACACACAGACACCATAGCCAATGGTGTTGATCCAAGCTTCTCGATGACGTTGCTTCTCCTGTATTTCCTACAATGTTCACAAGTATCAGAGCATTGTTCAGCACCTAGGTAGCAATTCAATCAATGTGATGGATATGCTTAGGGTAGAAAGATGATTTTTGCAATCAGAAATACAAACACAGCAGCAAATGCCAGTACACACAGACGACGCAAGTGTAACAGAGAGCAAGAGAGTGTGGTATATACTGCTGCATACTGACTAACAATACTGTGAAATAACCTCTACTTCAAGAACTCAGATGTTGTTTTTTACATTGATATTTTTATGAAGTTGGATGAGATGGTGTTTGTTCTTCTGAGTTTTTTAGTGTACTTCACTGATACGTTCAAACCAGTTTTTAAACTAATAATAGGAAAAATCCTCTCTATTTATTTTGATTTATCTATGTTTGATTCGTGCAGTTCATAAAGGAGAAACAACATCATCGAGAAGCTTTCTTGATTGAATTGTGGACATAATATAGGAACCTATGCTGATTTTAAATATGTGGACATAGTGAAGAACATGGGGTTCAATGTATACTGGTTTCTGGTTTCTTATATCTTGCTAGATGATTTTCACAAGCATGTGGCATAACCCCTCTAGCTGCAGTTTGCTAATTTGCAAATTAGAAGTTTCTTCTATGAAAGGTGCTGGTGATGTACAGTTGTGTATAGAATTCTATAGCTTAGAAGGTGAGCCAGGAAGACGTGGATTATTGAAATAAGTTGATCGATTACATGCGTCCGCAGGGTATTTCTACACTAAAAAAACAAGAATCTGTTAGCATCAGCATCATGACTTCTAATTTAATTAACCTTCTTATGGTGAAGTAGGCATCTCCCCATGTGCAAATTTCAAATGTTTAGATTGCAACTCATGGTGTAGCAACCAACTGATGGAAGCATGGAACCAAGCCAATTCGATTTTGAACCCTAACAGAACTTAATAACAATGGAAGAGGGTCCACATTCTATAATCTGTATACTAATCACAAAACTGACACTTGCAATTCAGCATTTTCAGGGATCATACATTGCACAGTCCAATAAAACCACAGCTCACCTACACAGTTCAGAGAAAGCGAACAAAATTCAGAAAACTACTGTCCTAGATTTAGCCTAAAATCCAATGCAGCACAGAATGCGGGCAAGAAAAGAAGCATACCGGTCGTACTAGATGGGACTGACACTGGCCTTGCTGCAGAAATTAGTGGTCATGATGAAGATGGAGGTGCCATTGAGGATCATCGGAAATGCAGGAGGAGGTCCAGAACGGCCAGGCACGCCCCCACGCTCCCTCTTCTTCCTCACATGCCGCCGTGCTGCTGCGCCGCTTTATGCACTGCAGCGTGTCATGTGCACGGCCGCCGGCCCCGATGATCCCCGCATGCCTCCTAATGAGCTCGACACAAGCAGTTGGAGGGCGACAACCAGCGAAGGGGGAAAACAGGAGGGAGGAGGTCATGGCCATGGTTGAGGCCTTGAGGGGGCAGGAGGAAGAAGGCCATAGCCATGGGGTCGGGATGGAGCGGGAGAGGAATAGGGGAGATGAGGATAAGAGGAAAATAGAGGTGGATTGTAAGTACTTAAAAAGTGTTAAAATAAAAAACAAAGCCTATAGTAGAACTTCATAAACTCAACTAAATAAAAAACAAGTAAATCAAATTAATATGAAATAACTTAAATTAAATATATTCCAAATTATTAAATATTTTAAAATGTTCTATTAATATTTCCTTCATCCCAAATTATTTGTCTCAACTTTATCTACATATGTATCCCGCTTTGGATAGTCATCGAGGATGTCGACTATAGAAATTTGGGAGGAGGTGACTTCAGAGGGGCAAGCAACGCATCATATCAGGGATGAGCTATCAATAGAGCAAACTAGCAGTGACAAGCAGCAACAGCAAGGACGAGTTCAGAAAAAAATAGTGACTCTGCCTTTTGTTAAATACAGAGGAACATAGAGCATGGATAAAAAATACATAGCAAAGCTTAACGCACTAATATTTAAATAAGTACACAGCTTGATTCCCAAGCATAGTGTAGTTGCACTTCATTAAGGACTTGGGAGATGTTTGGTTACCTGAGGTAAATCGTTATTCATGTTTGTTCACATCTCTATATTTTAGATTTTTGGCTCCCTTATGATACGCAATGATTTTTTTTACATTTGTAAACAATGGAAATAATGATGATTGGGAGAAGATGGTAGAAAGCAAATGTTTGTGTGATTTCATAAGAAATGATATTGTCATTATATTTATTCTATTTGCAATTTGAATTTGTCTGGTCATGTCTTTTTTGGCTAAGGCATCTCAAGAGCTTTGTCATGGCCTAATATTTCTTATTTAGTTCGTGTCCACATCAATTGAATTCAGTTGGTTTAGTTTTGACTTGTTAAAAAAATTTCACTCCATGTCAGTTGCATTCTTAACCGTAGTAGCATAGGCCAAAATCATTACAAGTGGATATTACAGGTCGATGCAGCCATGGCCTCACAACCTCATGTTCTTAGGATGACTCATGTTAGTCATGAACTCATGATAGGAGAAAATATGACCACCTTCCTCGATAGTGGCACATAGAAGAAGTGTCATCACAAGATTCGCTAGAGCGTTTTAATTTTAGTTTATCCCGGTGCAACGCACGGGCATTTTTACTAGTCTATATACCTAATAATAACTACATATTACCCTCAATGCCACCGGTAAGTGAAAAAACTGTTCGATTTATTTGTTGATTGACCCCGGGCAGGCCTTTGTGCCATGGGCTCAGGCGCTCAGCCGATCTCTACACCAAGACGAGCCGATATTTACCAGACATAATATCCGCCGAAATTGACCCCTACATCTTCCCTGGTGTTTGAGGAATATAATTAGTGAAGAATCCGGCTAGAGAAGGGGAAAGGGAGGCGTTGGCGCATGGTGCGGCGGCGCCGGTCGCAGCAGGGCTGCACTCCAACCATCAGGCGTGGAGCGCTCAGCTCAATAGTTGGATTCTTTACATGCAAAATACATATTACCCTCAATGCCACCGGTAAGTGAAAAAACTGTTCACCAAACTACATATTACCCTCAATGCCACCGGTAAGTGAAAAAACTGTTCGATTTATTTGTTGATTGACCCCGGGCAGGCCTTTGTGCCATGGGCTCAGGCGCTCAGCCGATCTCTACACCAAGACGAGCCGATATTTACCAGACATAATATCCGCCGAAATTGACCCCTACATCTTCCCTGGTGTTTGAGGAATATAATTAGTGAAGAATCCGGCTAGAGAAGGGGAAAGGGAGGCGTTGGCGCATGGTGCGGCGGCGCCGGTCGCAGCAGGGCTGCACTCCAACCATCAGGCGTGGAGCGCTCAGCTCAATAGTTGGATTCTTTACATGGATGCGATCTTCCTGGTGTCTGGTCCTATCCTTGATTCTTATGCCTCTGAGCTCCATGACGCCTTGGTCTCTGGTGCCCTCTCGCCATGGCGCCTCCGTCTCCGGTGCCCCATGCCTGCAGTCTGCTGCTAATGAAGCTGCTGCCCTCGGCCTAAGTCGATCCCCAACTCCCGTCCCATGACAGTGAGGGTCACCACGCCTCAAGCGGCTAGAATCCTCCATGTGTGCATGTAGCAACCTGTCCAATCCACATGTGTAATTGTGCATCCTTCCAATCTAATCAAGGAACAATTCAGGTGGAGAACTGGAGGTGGAAGCCTTATTTTAGCGATTGCTGCTCCTAGGAGGAAGCCCACTGGAGGGTTGGTTGTCTTGCGATTGACTCGTGCCTGCCTCCGGGAGCGAGGGGTGCTCAAGCCATCCGGCGTCAAGGCCGGCGTGCACGCGGCGGTCGAGGCCCTAACGCTCAAGGTGGAGGCTGGCGCAGCCGCGCGCAGGTTGCTGTGCGCCGTCCAGTACGTCAGCGTCGCCGCGCACGAGGAGATGCGGCATGCCAGGTGAGCACTCTCAAGCGTATTGTGCTCTATATACCGCGGCGTCGAACATGTACGACTACAGGCCGGCCGGGTGCACTGTCAAATGCAACGTCCTAGCGTTTTGGTCTTGTGGAGGCCGATAAGTTTGTTATAGTGAGGACTTATTGTTATGAAATTTAATGCTTATAGCAGAATTGTCATTAACAACTTACTAAACTCAAAGATAGATACAATAACAGAACCAGCTACGATTTTTCAGAAATAAGACATTGAGCTAAAGTTCGTGCAAATCTTTCATGGTTTGCGGAATGCGAAGTTGCAGGTGAGGTCAGTACTATAATCTTGATTTACTTCATGACTAAATGTGAATGTTTCTAATTAGACAACTTCATTTGTTTTGTTGATTTACTTAATCCCAAAAACAATCAATTGCTATTATTAACACCTGTCTCATGTGTCAATCAAACTTTGATTTTGTCATATAAAAGCAAAATACAGTAGTAGTGTTTTAAAAGATAGCATTAGGAGAGTGGAAGTAACTGCGTATATACTATATACACAGGCCACTGCGTTCAGAAGTGCTGGTGATTTGGTTGTTCTTTGTGTATTAAGTGGAAATATCAGTAGCTGTTCAAATAAATGAATACAAATTATGAGGAGAGTTATATTACTCAGTTTGTTGTGGTAGAAGGACTATGCATGGTTGATGCACCTGAAAACTGAAATATCTTGATAATTTAGTTAATTCGGGTTAGTTAACTTAATCGACACCTTGGCCTAATAATAAAAGGAGTATTTCCTTGGTTCGTTGGTACGTCGTCCGTCCTGACGTGTCTCTTTTGTGATACTAGTAAAGGTGCACGTGCTACGCATGTTCCTATTAATATAAATCTATTTAGACGAGCACAAAACATGTTCCAAACTGTCAGACATATTGCTGAATCCATAGTTTTTTTAGCATCAACAGTAGGGAAAGTCCCTTCTCCGCCAATTTTCATTATAAAAAAAGATATCTGCAAAGTTCAAAGAATTACAAAATAAAAGTTATTAAATTCATTAAAAAAATATGGCTATCTAAATATATCATAGTAAAAAAGTATAAGATAGGAGCCAAGAACTGAAGAAACAAATTGTGGTAATTTCGATTATATTGTTCGTAGCTAGCTTCTTAAATAACATCAAGCTTTTCAGAGTAGTCTTTCGCAATAGTATAACATAATGTTATCTCTTGAAAACTCTTAAAATTACGGTATCACATATCTCACCCATTCTTATTCACTTACATATCTTTACCTCGGTATTTTCATTGTAGGACATTATCATAGTTGCCCTGCACCTCGCCATTTTTTCCACATCCTTATCATCTGCTTAACCCGCTTGAGAATTATTTTCACCACAAGATGATCGCAACTAACCTCAGTTTAACACATGAGAAACTGGTGCCTTGTCACTTGGTTTCCCAAGGCTAATTTCGATATTTCTTCATTGCAAGATATAGGCTGCAGCACAAGAAAGGTGGCCAAAATGATTCTAAAGATGCATCAGCCACCAAGCAAACGTTTCTAAATCAAAAGCTACTTCAAACCAATGTGGGAAGTAGATAATGTCAGTGTATTTGAGACTTCATAGAAAAAACTACAATGATCCTTAACATATTGTCATTAAGGTTATAGAGTTTACAAATTGCTACCACATGCGAGAAGTTCAGACTTCATGCCAGATGGTTGGAAAAAGAACACATTAACTTCTTCCAAACTGCTTCTATCTGCGAAAAGTTCAGACTCCGGACATAAAGGTATAAAGCAACGATTATCACTCATATATCCGAGAACAAATTTTCAGGAACAGAGGAGACAGGATGTAATATGAGCTAGCTGAACATATTTCAGCGTTCAACCAGTGACCTGTGAGCCGGGTGACGGAGTTAGAGGGATTAAGAGAAAGCCTCGCAGCAGCATGGTTATGGCACCGATCTGGTCCCGCTGGCCGCGATGACTGTCGACGTCGGTGCTGGGATGGGCAGCGGTGTTCAGAGGTGCTCAGCGGTGTTCAGTGGTAGCCCGATGGTAATCTGAGGTTTTGCAATTGGAAATCCATTACGAAATTGCGTTAATATGAATTTGTAAACTAATGATTTGGGTGTTGAAAATACCTTGCGGGCGTGCTGTATGAGGCGGAGGCCGGCGACAACTTGCATCCTGGCGTCGGGCGTGCTATTTGAGGCGGCGACCGACAACGACTTGGCTGGCGTTGGGCGACGGCAGGAGACGGCGTGGCAGTGTTAGGGCGTCCTGCGGTGGCAGGATGGCGTCGGGATGGTGTCGGGCGATGGCGGCGGCGGCATCCTGGCGTCTGGCGGCATCCTGGTGTCTGGCGGCAGGATGGCGTCGAACGGTGGTAGTCTGGCGGTCGCCGCGGCGGCCTGGAGTCAGGAGGCGGCTTCAGCGGCCTGGAGTCAGGAGTCGGGCGGCGGTGCGGGTGCGTAGGCGTTGATTGTTTGACTTTTTTTTCCTGAATCGGTGTGTCTCCTTGTGTTGTCCGGTGGAGATGTTTTAACGGTAATTACGGTGATAATCTTAGTCATTAGATGCTAATCCGATGGTTAAGATTTGTTGGATCTGCCCCTTCTGTGCCTTTTTATATTGACTAGTAATTGGGCACGTGCAATGCACGTGTTTTTTTTTATTTTATTTTTAAGAAACAATAACTTTGTTGATCCGATTAAAATGTGTTTATATGGCCACTTCAAGTGAACAACACACCATCTATATGTGGCCCTCATTTCTCTTGGATCCTTGATGTGATGGATGCGGCTATGAAAATGATACCACTACCTAAAATTGGATCGGTAGATGTAGCCCTGTAAAAGGAATTCTACAATATCCTCTCACTAAATTATAGTAGTACGGGTCAATAGATATGAGATCATTCTCCAGGCGACATAGGTTGAGAACAGAGACACGAACAGTAGAGAATAAATTTGTCTTACAAATTGTAACACCTTTTTTTCTTTTATTTGGTAGTGTTCTGGATGAACATGCCCTCATCTTCCCCTTCTTAACTCCATGCAGGACAGAGTGTTCTCCCGTCGTATATATACCACCTCAGGTTTCTGGCTTCCAAGTTATATCTAAACTAGCTAAATGCCCGCGCGTTGCAGCGGACTCTCTTCTTTCTTTCCTTTTTCCTTCCACTCTTTCTTCTCAATAGTGTGTTATGTAATTGTGCATAAAGCAAAGAATATTAATCCATCATACATAAGTCTTAAAGAATAATGTTATTCTCTCCTTCATTCTCGTACTTCCTCCGTTTCTATATATAAGTCGTATAGCTTTTAAAAAAAAATTCCTAAAATTCCGGATTATATGCCAAATTTTCTGCTAGAATTAAGGAGGACCTGACTCCCACATTTTTTAACCGCCCTATGCATTCCCTTAGATTTAGGAGTCTAGAATAAACACACACGTAGGTGTTTTCTTCTTCTTTGTCTGTCATAAATCTCTGATTTGCATTAATCTCTGATTTGCATTAATCCCTGATTTGCATTAATCTCTGATTGTTTTCCATGTATTACCAATTCTGGTGATCCTGTCATTATGTAAGGGGTATATTCGTCACTTACATGTTGTATGTCGAGTGGGTGGCTTCACCACCAACTCGAAACCAATAGTAAAGATCATGAATTATATATGTATCATCCTTCAAAATATAGCCGCATGTCACCCCCTCTTCTCAGGCTATGTGTGTTTCCATCCGTTAGATCATCTCCTCCGATAGATCCCAACCGTCCGTTTTGCGCCTATCGTTTTACACTTCCCGACCTCCTGTCAGCACACCGACGCTGACCTGCGGGCCTGCTTCATGCATGGCCCGCTCGTCGGCGAGAGAACCGCGTCACAGCTTAGGGTGTGTTTGGTAGCCCGGTGGTACTCAGAAATTCTCCTCCCAACCGAGATTTCGAGGCATCCGATGTTTGGTAGACCGGCTCTCGCTTCCGAAGGGATACGAAAAACAGCCCAGCGCCCTGCTGAGCAGCGAAGCCCGAAACGAGCTTCGCAGGAGAGCTCGGTCGACCTCGCCCCGAAAAGAGAGATCCCGCGCGACCGAAATAATCTGCGCGCGTCCCGCAGAGGGGGGGTAGACCGACCCCCGTACGAATCCCGTCACCCCCTCACCCCTTTCCCCTCGAGACCCCCTCTTTCTCCCGCGACCGAAGAAATCGCCCCCATATCGCCGCCGCCCTCCCGGCTCCGCCGCCTCGCACGCCGCCCGTCCTGGTTCCGCCGCCTCCTCCGAGACCCCCGTGGACGCCGCGGTTCCCGCTCCGCCACCTCTCTCTGCCTCCCCTCGCTCCTCTCGTTGAGATCGAGATCCAGATCGGAGAGGTGGAAGCTTCCAGAGAGCATCAGCATGGAGAGTCCAGAGAGCACCGGCATCGAGTTCCTCTCCCGTCTGTGAAGGTTGAGCTCGCCCTCCCTCTACCGGTTGCTTCCACCACCGGCAGGACCTCCTTCTCTCCCGGCCAGGACCTCCTTCTCCACCGTAGCTGCAGGACGCGGGGAACAAGCAGGACGTCTCCAACCTGCACATCTCCTACGAACAAGTCACCAATCTGAACATCTCCTGCCGGATCTGCACGAGCTGTGAAGGTAGTATCAAATCCTGCACATTTTTTGTAAATTTTTCAGCTCAGTTCATGCAATTTTGTGGCACGTAATGGTGTAGGAGTAAGGATAATAGTCTTTTCATTATTGCAGCACTATGATAGTAATTGCAACACTATGATATGTTTAATTTGTGGGCAGCAAACTTGATATATGTAGAGCCTTTTCATTATTGTGAGTGCTGCATATGTTTATTGTATGTATGTAAGATGCTTTGTTGTTTATATTTGTGTTAGATGGATGATTTGGCAAGAAAGAGGCGCCAACTGCTGGAATATTGCTGAAATGTGTTATATGTTGATGGAAACTGCTGGAATATTGCTGGAATATGCCATTTTATTGCTGTTATGTGTTATATATTGCTGGAATATTGCTGAAATGTCATGTTACTGCCGAAATATTGCTTAAATGTCATGTTACTGCTGGAATATTGCTGGAATGTCATTTTATTTTGCTGGAATATCATTTATTTTGCTGGAATATGTCATATTGCTGCTGGAATATCATTTATTTTGCTGGAATATGTCATATTAATGGAATATGTTGTATTTTGGTGCAGATGGCTGAACCTGTGGAGGAGCTTGTTGATGAAGGTTCTCAACCCAAGAAGGTGAAGATGATGACTTGGACCCCTCCGATGTCAGCATACTTGCTGAAATGTCTAGCCCATATAGCAGCAAAAGGTGTTAAGACAGATAAAGGTTTTAAGGAGATTCATATTACGAAGGCTGCAAAAGATGTGACACAACTTGTTGGTTTTGAGGTGAGTACCACCCAAGTGACCAATCATCTCCGCAAATGGAAGACTAGGTGGCAGAAAATTGATAAATTGAGAACATTAAGTGGGGCGCTTTGGGATGATGAGTCAAAAATGATTGTTCTAGCTGACCAACATTACTTGGAGCACGTACAGGTATGTACATACTTGCTATAGTAATCTATAAATGTGTTGGAGACATGCTATGTACATACTTGCTATAGTAATCTATAAATGTGTTGGAGACATGCTATGTACATACTTGCTATAGTAATCTATAAATGTGTTTGAGACATGCTATGTACATACTTGCTATAGTGCTGACATTTGTTGGAAACATGTGCAGGATCATAATAAGGATGCAGAATTTCTGAACACACCGCTTGTAAACTATGAATATATGGAAGCTTGCTTTGCTGATAAGCTAGCCACGGGTAAGTTTGCAATGGGGTCTAATGAGCCTTTAGGGAAACCCATTCAAGTAGAGCGTCCCAGAAATCCTATTGATTTGGAGAGCGGTGCAACACAGGAAGAAGGGTTTGGGGAAGCTCAAGCCTCATTTGGCATTAGTGGTGAAGGTATGGATGCAACTACTCCTTCACCTTCTTCTGGCCCAAACAATAAGAGAAAAAGGGCTTCTATTTTGAGTGATGAAGATTCAACTCAGGTTAGCAACATGTCTGATGCATTGCGTGTTGTGGCTGATGCTATTAATAACACTTGCCATTCCGAAACACACCCGCTTTTGTGCAAAACTATTATGGACCTTCCTGAATTTGATATGGATCAAAAGCTGGCTGTTTTAGATTATCTAACAGAGCATAAGGGCAAAGGCCTCAATTTCATGCAAATGAAAGCTGATGTCCGTGTAGCCGCATTCAGGCGTATCATAGCAAAGAATCCTGATATTGTTTGACTTGTTGTAGCCTGATGCAATATTTCTTTTGTAATGTTTATGAGACTATGTATTATGAAATACTATTGATTTAGACTTTGTAATATTGATCGGATGATGAATGATCTATTATGTGTATTTGGTGTTACCCAATATATGTACTTGGTGAAAATACGTATGTACTTGTTGACAATTTATAATACGTATGTACTTGTTGAAATTTTATAATACGTATGTACCTGTTGAAATTTCATTTCATTTGGTGGTAGTCTCACCAACTCAGGGAGAAGGTAACCATATCTCATCTCAAACAGTCTAACAAACAACATCCCAGCTCAACACATCTCAATAGACACAGGCTAACAAACAACATCTCTGTTTAACATATCTCAGCTCACCCGGGCTACCAAACACATGACAATTTCTCAGCTCAACTAAGCTAAGGTAAGCATGTATGAGGAGAGATGGTGTTTCTGAGTAGCCCCGGGCTACCAAACACACCCTTAGTGTCTTTCGACCCGCCTGGAGAGAGACGCGGTGGCTGGGCAGTGGTTATGCTCGTCCACCAGGGGCAAAAGAGTCTTTTCTGTCTCATTTCCTGCTGGGAGGACTGTGGAGAGGACAACGCCGTACGCTCGTGGCGATCGGAACTTCGTCGCCGGGTACAGGGCGGCCAACGTCGCCGGCCACCTCCTTTTCCTGGGGAGAAAAGGGCAGGCACCTCTCGTCAGCTCCTCCTCTCTTTCTCCTACTCCCCTTTGCCCAAATATCCCCCGTGTCATCTCCCCAGAACCCTAGCCGCCGCCTCCGGTTTTCTCTAGATCCCAGTCGATTCTGACCGCGTCCTCCGCCGCAAGCTAGCCGGGCGAGCTCGTCTCGACTCCCTGTATCGCTGGACCATGGGGAGGAGTACGGGAGAGTGCCACTCAGTCTCGAGGGCGGAGGCGGCCTCTCCCTATTTTCGCGTTGCCGGCTCCAGCTCTGGTCTGCACCCTTATCTGTTGTGCACGATGTCGTCGCTGCGGCCTCTGGTCCAGATCTGCCTCCGTTGCCATCGGCAGCCAAGGAGGGGCGGAGCTGAGAAGGAGCCATAGAAGGGTGAGGAGCACACACTGATGCGATTCCCTCACCTCCGGTCGGAAGCTCAGAGCTACTGCCTTTCGAAGCGTTGTTAAGCAGGATGCACATGTTGTTCCTCTGGTAGTGCCAATTGCCTGATCCGTGGAGACCAACCTCATGACAACGTCAGAGAAAAAGCCAGGCTAGAACGTCAGGCATGACATCAACTGCTTCCTCTCTTTATGCTTTATTATTTGATTTTTCCTTTCCTCAGCCTGATTCCACTGAACCGGTTACCGTCATGGAGTAAAATCTGAAAGAAATATAGATTGGATATTTTATCTTGATAGATACTACAACATGAAAGTGTGTACACACAGGTCAAACATTGTACAAATGTTAATTTATGGGAGTGTATAATTGTTGCAGAGTTGATCCAAATGAACAATATTTATTGCCTGATTTACAAAAAAATATTTACAGTTCGTTAAGCAATCGTAGGGACTAGGGCATTATGACCTTGCTGGCACTGTAATTGAGCACATCACTATTCTTTGCAGGTGTGGATTTCGGTGATGCGAGGCGCAAGCCTAATTTCGCGGGAAAGGTCGCCGTGGCTGTTGCTCTCACTGTCATGTGCACAGTCTCCTGGTTTTGGCAGTTCTAATGTGGTATGTGCTATGAAATTATTTTCGGTTCGTTAAACAATCGTTGGGACCGCGGCGTTATGACTTTGTTGGAACTTTTATTCAGCACATCGCTATTCTTTGCAGGTATGGATTTCGGTGATTCGAGGCGCAAGCCTAATTTCACGGGAAAGGTTGCTGTGCCTGTTGCTCTCACTGTCATGTGCATAAACAGTCTCCTGGTTTTGGCAGTTCTAATGTGTATGTGCTAACTCGCTCGCCAACTGGCCTATCTCACTGTCCGGGTGATATTTTTTCTCTGTACATTTATACTATAGTTATATTTGATTGTGGTGTATTAGACTAGAATTATCCCAAATATACATTAATTATAAAAATGGGTATGCTGTAGTGCATCGTTAAAGATGAAACTCTGTTTACTTGAATTTTTTTAAGAGGATCCATGAATTGCAGCATTTCTGGTGATTGTTAGATTTCTACTATGTAGGTTTCTTCAATACATTGGAGTCTTTAGTTGTATAGGAAAAACTTGCAGGTGTATGATCTTTTAAGAAGAATAGGAATACATGATGGGCAAACAAGCATCATGGTGTACGTCTTTTCTGTATGTAGAATGAACTGTTCACAGTAAACATGACAGTAATGAACAACACCCAAGATACTATTGATGCATATCTCTGGCCTTCCTAAAAAATGATTCACACGCAAATTTGGTGCCAAATGATGCCACATTGATATCACCATATGTTTTCTTGTAGTTTTTGTTACAATTATATATACTTCTCATTTTATTGATCTATATTGTAGAATTTGCAAAGAGGCAGCGAGAGGAGAGGACTATCCCCCCGGGGGGCGAGGGAATAATTGTTGCAATAAGGAATAGTGATCGCCTGTTACGACGAGTTTTCATGCCTCAATTTTTATTTTGATAGTTTTTTGAAAATAAATAATGCAACTTTTGTGATGTATTTTCTTGTGTTAATAGGAAATGATCTCCTTTTAATGATACCCAGTACATTATCAGATAATTTGCTTCTTATAATGTGTACATGGCTCTGTTTTCTGATTTCTGCAGGCATGACATTATTTGAGTCGCCTCATGGGGCTTTATGTATTATCTCCAACATGCCATGCTTCAAACACTTATGGTTATCAGCTGTTACTATCTCTGTTGGTATTCTTCTTCTCGCCTATATATTTTGAGGCAGAGAAAATTGGCCAAGCAAAGAGATGAGATTGTTGTTGCTTCTCTCCATGAATGGTTACTGTTATGTGTAAGTTTCCCTGATTTTTTGGTTATTCTTGACTAGAGAGAATCCACATTTTCAGCTTGCTTGGCACACATCCAACAGTTCATAGGCCTCTTCTTCAGATCGTGAAAAATGAACTGAAGTAAAGCAAAGTATGTATGGCATTAGCTCCTCATAGTCATTAATGTGCAATCAAGCTTATCTTATTTCATATGGAGCTCATATGACTGCACCTCCTGACAATCCTTGGTTTTCATATAGTAACTGAACCAGTTGAGCTGATACTTTATCTTGTGCTTTACATTATTACTGGCTTCCAAGATTCTTTGCTTACATGTTTGGTGTTGATTTCTTTCTTTCAGATCTTGATTGTGTTTGTGATCTCTAATTCCTCAAAAATAGACAGAGTAGAACAACAGGAAAATATATTTAGCACAAGCTACTCTAGGCTAATATATTGCAGATATTTGTTTTGTATTTGCGTCACAGCTCATAATTTACCACATGATTCTCACATGACAAGCTTATATAGACGGACAATGACAATTGTTGAAACGCTACAGTTGGTGACAAATGCTGCTGAACAGACAGAGCATTTGTGTTCATATGCATGGCTAATCTTGTCAGATGTCTCACTTGAATTTACTCTAATTCGCAGTCCAGAGCGCATAGGGCTAGATGTCTTGCGCAGAGCAGGGCATAGACGATAGTGACGACCCTGTCGTGTCGTGTCCACCACCTTTTAGGTCCGAGAAACTCCCCGATTTTTGTCCTCTTAGTTTAGCTTTGTTTCTGCGATCTGGTTGTGATTTGGTCTTTTGGTGATGGTACATGGATTGCCGTTGGTTACCAGAACAAGGTGAGTGCTAAATTGCCTATGTAGTCTTAGGGTAAATAGCATATGTGTGGGCAGTGCAATGATGGTAATGGTAAGAATAATAAAACTCGCTCACTACCTTTTCAGTTGGAAGCATCACAAGAAAGAAGAAGGAACTTCTCAACGAATACAGCGATGCAATGACGGTAGATATCTCTTATCTGATATTTCTAAACTAAAAGTAAGAAGAAAAACAACTCGGTTCTGAAAGTTTGGAGTGCTGCAGGTTGTTTTGTTCAAAGGATGAGGTATAGAGGCTGAAAGCAAAGGAAGAACAGGTACCAACATTTGCCTTCAGTAAATCTTTAGTAGTCAGATATCTAAAAATACCAACACTTTTGCCAGCTTGTGGCATTGTAGTTTGTTGCTTCTAACTGATTACAAAATATATGTTTAGTGAGGGGTGTTCGTTGTGGCATCGTATTTGTATCAGCCTTATAATATGGCCCAGATTTAAGAATGTGTAGCTTATGACCAATAATCTGGTTTGCATAGTAATTTGAATTAAAAGGAGACAAGTCGCAGATAGTAAGGTATGTAGGCAGATAGTAAATTATCAGGTCTCCCCATTGTTACAAAGTCAACCTTTCTTATTAGAAAGGTTTGCACTTAAGATCAGTATTTATGTTGCCTCACCTCATGCTATGTTTTTTCTGTAAAATCTATTTATGTAGTGTTTTTTGTTTTTATTTGTTTCTCCTTCCTAGAGATGTGGCTGAGCTGATTTGGGCCTTTTTTGTAGGTCTGTGCAGCGATTGGAAGGGATTTGAAGGAGCACAAGTAGGGATGGCCTTGTTCAGTATTATTAGGTGAGGGTGCTAATCTGAAGCATCCGTAGCGTCCCCAATAATATGTTTAGGATCAAGGTCCAGCCTTTGTAGGCTTTGCTTCTAATCACATTTACGGTCCTCCTTTATGATTCCCCTCATTTACAGTACTAATATGTCAATGGATATCGTCTCTAATTCTCTACCTGAGCAAGAGCAACAAACTAATACTTGCAGTCCATTCAAATTTCAGGTGGATGATTTTGGTAGGTGGAGTTTGAACATTTCTACCGAAGCATGATGCCCACTTGCATGCCGCTGCTATCATTGCGGCTCTTGACGTGCTGGTTGTTTCAGGTAACAAATCACCAAACTCCCACTTTTATATAATGTATTCTTTGTACCTGTGGACATAGTACTGACTTTGTTCCTTTTCTTGGCAAGCAGTGAAGTAAAGAAATCAACGTCAGAACCAAATGAATGCTTAATAATCTAATATGGTATAGACTCAGCATCACTTTTATAGGATGGTTCAGTATGATGACGTGAAAAGCTCTGATAGTCAACAGTAACATAGCTGCCAGATCGATTCTGACACGTCGCCTCCGAGAATGAGTATTTGCATCTGGACCTTGACGGTGTTGTTGATCTGCAGGTTCATGTCCCTCTATGTGTTTTTATGTGTGTGTGTGTTAATTGATGACCCACTTCTTCATGCAGCTGCTATGGTAAGTCTCATACTGTAGTAGAACTGTAGTAAATTGGGTGTTGGACTTGACATACTGATGAACATTGTTTTCAGCTGAAATATTTCTTGCCCTCGTGATACTGCACAGTCAGATCAGCGACATGAATGATCGGAGGCAGAAGGCTGATTGTATGGAGAGATATAGGAGGGGAGATAAGGATGAGAGCAGCATGAATATATCTTTCATTGATGCCGAAAGAGACAAAGAGTGCAGGATCTCGGTGACAAGTAAGGGTGATGATGTGTTTCATTTGCTCTGCATACATATATTACAACTTATTGGTTTTATGTGCTAGAATAGAAATTACCACAGTATTATCATGCGTGGGTTTTTGCTCTAAAAACAAGTGCTGCATTTTATTTTATTTTTATGCTGGAACAGAAATTACTACATATAGTATTTATACAGTTGTGCATATTTATGACCAAAGTAAAAATATTCTTTGCACCTTAGTGATTTTCAAGTTTGAAAGCATCTATGTATAAAAGGACCCATCTGACTTGCTTTGGTACCACTTTGTTTCATAGAATACAGTGCCTAATGAGAAACATCTTAGTCTGGTACATTGTTGGCCTAAATAGAAACAGGTCTGATCCATAGCTACATAATGGCTTGCACCTCTGGTTAGTAATACCCTAATGAGAAACATCTACCATGCCCAAGACTTGGCTATAGTATTGTAAGATGGCTAAACCTCAGCTGGTCGTGCTAATTAACTTTGCTTCTGTAATATTTTATTCCTTATTTATATATGTTTGGGATTTTGCTTTTTAAGTTCATAGGGTTAACTATGGGTCTTCATCATCAGCCTCAAGGAAGAACAGTTTAACGATTGATGAGTAGCTTAGAACGACATATGTGAATTAACTCATCTTAGCCGAGGATAGGCAACCAATTCCTTCTATAGTTCTGCTAGGTGGTTATATATTTCAGTTTCTGGCTGTTTGAGATACTTAGGTTTTTAGCACCCATGTGTGTCGGTTAATTATTGCACATCTGCGAACTATGCCTCTGGTAGTTATAGGTGATTTCCTATGGTTTTTTATACTTGATTTTTAAGAGCTGAAAACAGTTCGTTCACTATCTTTTATGATTCACTTTGGTTGGTATTCACAACCGAGCAATCTAAAATATTATGATCATATTATGTTCCATATTATTCAAATCATTGACCTAAATTTGAAACATTCTATTTAGTTAGAAAATTACATGTAGTTTTTTTTTCCAGTATTTTAAATTTGAAATCCGGTTGGTTCATTGCCTTCCCTTTGCATGCTCGTTAGATTTTCACATTGGTTTTCATATATTATTCTAGCTTCATTGTCAAAACATTTCTTCATAGCCCATTGCTTGTCTCTTTTATGGGCAAGAGGGCGGCAAACTCTACTTCATTAGTTTAACTTTTTCACAATGTTTGTTCTGTACCTTGTTAATCCGCCGTAGGCGGCCAAGAGCGAGGCAATCCGCGCTTTTGTGACTTTATCTGTAGCTACCTTCTATATTATTCAATTTCATCCTTAGACAAGTCGTCAATCTTTAGTATGTTCTTGCAAACTTCTAGGTTTGTGCTAATTTTCCTATCTCGATATGATGACATGGATTTAATATTTCTTTGCACTTAGTGAACTATCTCTGCTGCAGGTTAGTAGAATATGTCCATCTGCAGATTTTCCTTCCTTTTGTTTATGTTGAATTGAAGTTCAGGTAGTTTAAAAATCGTCTCATTCATAAGTTAGTTGGTTCAGTCCAAGGATTGGCTAATCACAACAAATTTTGCTTCCCTCAATTACTTTGAATTTCTGAATCTGGTATAGGTGTGGACTATGACATGGAAACAACTTAATAGCTCATGTTCATTGTATTTATAACTACATAAAGTTTTGCAAAGCACAAGAATTTGATAAGCGGTGAATTGATGTTTTCTTAATGTGCATGTTCATTTTACTAACAGTAGAAACACACATAACTCTTGTTTAGGCATTTTGTGGGTTTGTTCAGTGCAGTCTTGTTATTTTGAAAGTTTTGCATACCCTAACTAAGATTACCACCAGAGTTTTACAAAGCTAAACATTGTGCATTTCAAAATAGGCCAGGAGGAATTATCTTGACAAGGATAAGACAATTTCTTTTGAGTGCAGTTCTGATTCATCAGCATGTTCAAGTCGTGGCCGTTGACCACGTGATAATCATGCTTTTTCTTTGTTCTTAGCAAGAACTTTTCACCAGTTTGATTGTTTTAGCAACGACTCAATTAAGAAATCGTTTAACGTTTTGTTTCCATGGTTAAAAGTGATCAGGTCTGAATGAGCTCGCAGATTGCTGGATGGCTTTTACTCATTCATTTTTTACCCTCTTTATAAATCACAGGATCTCGCTTATGCTTAGTTCAGTTTTCTCTTTCAACATGGAGAAATTGAACATGGAGTCAACCCAGATATGTTGCACGATTCTGCCAATTGTAAACATGAATAAATTATTGTGGAACATAATATTTTTGCAGTCTGATGATTTTTGCAACCAAACTGTGCTTTGAATTGAACAGAGTTTCGAAGCACACATACAGTATGCCTTCTGACGTGTGAATTTTCGTTTTGCAGGCTCTCCTAACGTCCCTGTACAAGCACACATACAGTATGCCTTCTAGCTTGAGTCACCAACAAACAATGTTTTTCTTGCTCTACCGTCTTCTTATAAGTAGTAACAAGATTAAGAATAACTGTGAATAATGTTTATGTATCTCTTGCTTAGGACCTTTCTGAATATAATGTATTTACTTATGCTCAAATGTATGTATGTGCATTGTCAATGTCTATGAACTGCTAAGTCATCCTATATTCTATTAATATGGGGTTAGTGAAGTAAAAATAGCTTGAGCACAATAGTATTTATAAACACATATTACATAGCCATGGATTAACACATAATTTCTCTTGCCAACCTAATGCTAAATCTAGATGCATATTTTAAAAGGTTTTTCATATATGCTTGCTCGCCGTAGGCGGGCAAGTGTGCGGCAAGCCGCGCTTTCCTACCTAGTAAGGTTTAAATAAGGCCATGAAGAGGATGTTCTGTCAAAAAGAACTGCAATGTGAAAATCAATCTCTTTCAAACAAAGATCTCTGAAAAATTCGAGATCATGCAGTCAGTGCGATCAATGCTCATTCCTTCCAAATCCATGCTCAAGATCCATCGGGCCAGTGATATCTTGAATTCACTCATGACTGCATCTTTCTTTAGCACATATATGCAGTTGCTGCTCTATTATATCTTTCAGGCTGAAGAATAGTATATATGTTCAGAAAGGAGGCTGGACAGGAGCCTTATTTTGTGATATATATGTAGTTTTCCAATTATATGGACGTCCTTTACTTGTTCTGTAAAACAATGAATTATGATCGAATAAGAAGTTGTTGTTTTACAATATACTTGAAATAATATTGAGGTGCTCTTCTCTAATTCCTTCCATGTACTGTGCGGATATAGGCCGTGACACTACAGTTTTGCTTCGGTTCAGGTTCTTTGGATTTCAGCTACAAAGACTTAATTAACATTGACAATTCAAGTGCATGTTCTGCTTGTATGTGTATAGCTTCTAAGGGTGTGTTTGGTAGCCTGTGTGACTAGAGAAAGACTTTCTCACCTCAGACATGTTGATCTCATACAAGCTTCCCTCATATTTTCTTACATGTTTGGTAGGTTGGCTATGTTCAAACAAGTTAGACAGAGATATTGTTTGGTGGGCTGTATGAGCTGAGAATCGAACTTTTTGCATAGAGGACCTTGAACATAATATAAAAAAGCAATCAAGTCTCTGAACATAAAATAAAAAGCAATTGGGTCCTCAAAAGAAAAATAAAAAGCAATCGAGTCCTCAAAAGAAAAAGAACAAGCAATCAGGTCCTTGGCGGTTGCTCCACGGCCGGCGAGAGGCGCAGCGGCGCGTCGCCCTCCGTCGAGCTGCAGCGAGGCGCGTCATCTGTGGGAGCAGGCGCAGCGGCGGTCGTCGGCGGGAGGCGCAGTGGCGGTCGTCGGCGGGAGGCGCAGCGGCGGTCATCGGGAGGAGGTGCACCAGCGGTCGTCGGGAGCTGAGGCGACGCGCGTCGTCGTCGGGAGGTGCAGCTGCGCGTCGTCATCGGCAGGAGGACGCCCCAGATCTCGGCCGCGTCAAGCAGCAGCCAGATCTTGGCCGTGGCCGTGGACGACCTCTGCCGCGCTGGGCTCCGGCGTCTGCGGGGCGTGGGCGGTGGGCGGCGGCCTCTGCCGCGCTGGGCGGCGGCGTCTCCGGGGCATGCGGCGGTCGGTGCGGTCGGGCCATGGCAGGAGCTCGGGAGGAGAGAGAAGAGAAAGAAGGAAATGAGAGGGAGAGAGAACGGGGCGTGCGTCTGGGGGAGGGGCGGGCCCACGCGGCTTACATTGCTTCGGGGGATAACTTCAAGAAGCTTACATTGCTTTATCCAGTTTTGTAGCTGCAAGAATTACAGCCATCCCAAGAACCTATTATATAACTTCTGGCTACAGATGCACAAACTCTAATACTACATGATAAATTTGATGTTATAGTGAAATAAAACACAGCACAAGATGCTAACCTGTAATGCGAAGAGATATGATAAGCTCCTTCCTTTGTTGGACATAGTTCTTCTTACATTCAGGTCATTGCCTATCGCCAAAGTAAGAGGCCTGATTCCTCAAAGCCCCTTGTGATACAAAAGCCTGCTTCTAATTCAGCTAACTTCTTAACCCGATCCATTGGTGCAGATTAAGTCTGCAACCTGTAGTCGAACAACACTAACTACTTGAACTCAATCCATAGGCAGAGGAAGACGTCAAAATCTGAAGTAGTGCGGCAACTTGTGGTTGAACATGGAAGATGCGGATCTGCGTCCTGCATGTGGCCGGCGAGTGCAGGGAACGTGCAGGGAACGTGCAGGCTGGGGCCGCAGCATGCATGGCGGCGCGCGTGTGTTGGCGTTCCGACATGCAGGACGGCCTCGCGTGGGCGGCGTGCAGGGACCTGCAGGCGGCGGCCGCATCAGATAGGGTGGCGCAGGTTGTCGACGTACCGGCGGGCAGGAAATGTGCAGACGGCGATTCGCATCGGGCAGGACGGCGCGGGTGCCTGGCTACCAGCGTTCCGGCGTGCAGGGCGGCCTCGCGTACAGGTCGCGTCCCTCCCATCTAGGGCGTTGTTGCAGGCCGGTGATGACGGCGTTGTTTGGGGAAAAGGGGAGGGCTTTTTACCGAACGGGTGTGTTGGTAGCGACGGGCATTGTCCGTTCGTGCTGTTTTAGCGGTCATACCGGTGTTAATTCGGATCATTAGATGGTAATCTGATGGTTGTGATTCGTTGGATCTGCCCCCCTCTGTGTCTTTTTATATTGGTATAGATGACTAGGAAATATGTCCGTGCGTTGCACCGGGAGAGAAAATTCATATCACGACTCGGCGCAACCGGGAGAGAAAACTCATATCACGACTCGGCGCAATGCATATTCTATCACTTTTTGCCTCATTCAGTTATCCTTTTTGGTACTTGTATTTCAAAGCACTTTTGTCCGTAATTTATTTTAGCCAATCAAGATCCAAAATTCAGAAACAAATCAAAATAATGTCAGAGATCTATCTAGCCTATAAGCAAATAGCCACGCGTCCTGCTCACCGGCCGAGCGGAGGCAGGAGACGGCGGGAGCTCGGCCGGCCACCATGGCTGAGCTCCGCATGCTGTACGTCCCCGTGTCGCGCTCGAGGCGACGCCCCCAGGAGATGGCGGGGGGAGCTCGGCCAGCCGCCATGGCTGAGCACTCGCCGAGCTCGCGCTCGAGGCGAGGCGACGCCTCCCATGCTTCCCCGTGTCTGGCCGAGCGGAGGCACGAGAAGGCGGCAGGAGCTCGGCCGGCCGCCATGTCCGAGCGCTCACGGAGCTCGCGCTCGAGGCGGCGTCTACCGTGCGTCCCCGCGTTCGGCCGAGCGGAGACAGTAGACGACAGCATGAGCTCGGCCGGCCGCAATGGCCGAGAGCTCCTAGACACTCCTGCGAGCGACAGAGCGACGGCTTCGCCGGCGACCGGAGCCGTGTGCGAGGCGGCAAGGTGGGTGGATCTCCCCTGGGTCAAGCGGATCCCAGCGGCACACACCACCGTTCCCTGGCCACGCGGATCCCCGGTAGTGCCCCATCGAAGAAGGAGCGGATAAGATAAAGGTTACTGCAAGAGGCTAAACTGCAAAAGTGGCAACCACCGATCTTAGAGTGTTGATTTCCCCAAAAGTCGTTTTTCAGTTTTATTTATAGAGATACTGTGGGTTGATTCACAGAATTAGATAGGTTTTTTTACAAAACGTCCGACAGAAGAACCAAATCATGGAACCCTTACTTTATTATTAGGTATAGATATAGATATCGCACGTATAGGCTGGCCCAAATCAATCAATCGCGCGATCGAGTGCCTATCGGACTCCAGGTCAAGTGCGTATGGTCTAACGCTCGTCAACCTAAATATATAGACGCCTCCACGTCAATGCTGCTTAGGGTTTCGACGCCAACGCAACTCATCTGACCTCAATCGCCGCCGCCATGAGAAACCCCCAATTCATCCGGCAAAGGGGGACACGATCTTGGCGTGGTGTCCTCGGCGTCCACCTCTCTTCAGCAGCATCCTTGCCGGCTCACTCAAGGATGCGGCCTCCCGGCTCCAGGTGAGGCTTAATATGGCGCTGTTCTGATCGGGTATGTCAGGCTCTCCTCTACAAGGTGGTCATCGGCATCTCCAAGCGCTTTGTCATCATGCCGAACAACATCAGGAGCCTCGTGACTCTCCGGTGGCCAGAACGGCTTAGGGCCATGGCGCGCAAGCGCAGCAAGATAGCCGGACACCTTGGCAGGAGCACATGGAAAACAAGGTTTCGGCACCTAGGCACCGCCGTCCCTATCGCTTGTGCCTTGCATGCTAGCCGCGAGCGACGGTTCAGCCTAGAAGTACGATTCCTTTGATGGGCAGGCAGTCGGCCCATGATGACCCACAAGTATAGGGGTGTATCGTAGTACTTTCGATAAATAAGAGTGTCGAACCCAACGAGGAGCAGAAGGTGTTGATAAGTGGTTTTTATCAAGGATTCACTGTAAATACTAGCAAACGGGTTTTCAGGGGTATTTGGTAAAACAAATAAATAAAGTGCGAGTAAATAAAAGACAGTAGTAATAATTGCAGCAAGTGGCCCAATCCTTTCTTCAGCAAAGGACAAGCCGGTTGTGTAACTTATAATAACCAAACGTTCTCGAGGACACACGAGAGTTTCTGTCAAGAGCTTTCGCTTCATACCGCTAATAGTCTTTATTGGTTTGATATGTGTTATGGGGGTGAACCTATGCTAGCGCACTACCCTTACTAGGATAAATACACACATGTGATTATACCCCTTGCAAGCATCCGCAAATACAAGAAAGTAATTAAGATAAATCTAACCACAGCCTTAAACTCTAAGATCCTACGCTCCCTGGTGCAATGGTTTCCCAACGGAGGTTTAGGTTTCTGTCACTCCAGCAACCCCACAATTGGTAGCCAAATACACAATGCATCTCACTAGGCCCATAAATGGTGAAGTATCATGTAGTCGATGTTCACATGACACCACTAGTGAAATAGCACCACAACAACATCAAACCATTAAATATTTCTCAACAATAATTCACTACTAACATCTTGACTTCTCCCATGTCCTCAAGAACTAAACGAACTACTCACAAGACATCATATGGATCATGATCAGAGGTGAAATAATGGTAAATAACAATCTGAACATAAACCTTAATTCAACGGTTCCACTCAATAGCATCAACTACAAGAGTAATCAACACCGGGAAAGTTTCTCCTATGAATATAACAAGATCCAACTCAAGATGTTACAACGGGATGGCGTGGTGATGGTGGAGATGAAGGTGCTGGTGATGGAGATGATGATGATGATGATGATCCCGATGAAGTCCGGTGCGATGGTGATGATGATGGCGACGATCTCCCCTCTCCGGGAAGGAATTTCCTCGGTAGATTTCTGCCTGCTGGAGAGCTTTTCTCTCTCTGGTGTTTTCCGCCCCGCAGAGGCGGCTGTGTCTATCTCTGAGCCCCCCCTGACTTAGGTTTTCGGGGACGATGAAGTACGCGAAGGGGCGAGACCAGAAGTGGGCCAGGGTGGCCTCACACAGGGTTGGCGTGGCCAGGGGTCAGGCCGCGCCCCCTGTGCGTGAGGCCGCTGATGTCTACGCACTTCTATTCTTGTAGACACTTGTTGGGCCTCCAAGTGCAGAGGTTTGTAGAACAGCAGCAAGTTTCCCTTAAGTGGATCACCCAAGGTTTATCGAACTCAGGGAGGTTAGAGGTCAAAGCTATCCCTCTCAAGCAACCCTGCAATTACGATACAGAAAGTCTCTTGTGTCCCCAACACACCCAATACACTTGTCAAATGTATAGGTGCACTAGTTCGGCGAAGAGATAGTGAAATACAAGTGGTATAGATGATTATAAGTAGTAAATACAATCTAGAATAAAAATCGCTGCGAGCAAACATGTAACAAAACAGCAAGTAAACGGTGTGCAATGCTTAGAAACAAGGCCTAGGGATCATACTTTCACTAGTGGACACACTCCCAACAATATAACATGAATGAATAAATAAATAACTTCTCTCCACTATGGTACTCTGAATTACTCTCCTATTGAATAACACTAATCATTGTGTAGTGGCTACAGAAGCACCCCTTAAAGTTCATCAAGTACTTGACAAACACCACTCATAGAGATATCCAAATCAAAGCACAACTCAAGATAGATATTATTGCAACTTAGACCAAGTACTAACACGATGCACACACTGTCAACATTACACCATGAAAGGAGGAATAGATCACTTCAATACTATCATAGTAATAATTACTCTCATAATCCACAAGAGATCACAATCATAGCCTAAACCAAGTACCACCATGATGCACGCACTGTCACCGTTACACCATGGCAGGAGGAATAGATTACTTTAATAACATCACTAGAGTACACATAATATCTGAATAATAACATCTACTTGTTCAACATGATACAAAGCTCACGATCATATAAAGATCACATCATGGGAGAGAGAGAGGTGAACCACATAGCTACCGGTAGAGCCCTCAGCCCCGGGGATGAACTACTCCCTCCTCATCATAGGAGACAGCAAGGTTGATGGAGATGGCGGTGAGGTCAATGGAGACGATGGAGAAGGCGATGAAGACCGATGGAGATGGCTCCGGGGGCACTTCCCCGTCCCGGCAGGGTGCCGGAACAGAGACTTCTGTCCCCCGAAATTCGTCGGTGGCGGCGGCGGAACTACGGAACTCTTTCTGGAAATTTGCCGACCCTCTTAGGGTTTTCCGTCCCGAGGCTTCTTATAGGCGAAGGGGCGATGTCAGAAGTGGGGCCAGGGCCCCTCACCCTATGGCGGCGCGGCCAGGCCCCTGGCCGCGTGAGCCACGTGTGAGGGGGCCTGGTGGCCCCTCTCCTACTCTCCTACGGATCTCTGGAAGCTTCCGGGTAAAATAAGACTTCACAAACTTGTTTCGTCCAATTCCAAGAATATTTCCTGTGTATCACTTCTGAAACACAAAAACAGCAGAAAACAGGGAACTGGCACTGTGGCACTTGTTAATAGGTTAGTTCCAGAAAATGCATAAATGTGCCACAAAGTGTAACGAAACAATAGGCAAATGGTTTAAAAACAAGCATGGAGCATCAAAAATTATAGATACGTTGGAGACGTATCAGCATCCCCAAGCTTAACTCCTGCTCGTCCTCGAGTAGGTAAGTGATAACAAAAGAAATAATTTTTGAGGTGACATGCACCTACACAATCTTGATCATATATGTAAGCATTGTGAGCTGGGATCATAAGAACTTAAAACATGGGCATGAAAGATATAATCTTGACAATAAAGAACTTAGCAACCATGTTGTAAACATGCAAATGAACACAAACAAAAGATCATGAAAATGAAACAATGAAAGTCAAACGTGTGTTCAAATCATAAGGAAAAACATACAAATGGTTTTTAGCTTGTCCTTCATGGAGAGCAAAACATAAATGCATAGGACACCTTCAAGTTTAAGAGGGCGACTAGATACAAATAATTTAAGAACAAGTGAAACCAACAATATGAATCAATCAATGAACTTTGGGACAATGCATATCACACTAAGAATGACAACTATGCTCTCTTAATGGTGCATAAAGATAGAAGGTGGTGACTCAACATAAAAGTAGAAGAAAGGCCCTTCGCAGAGGGAAGCAGTGATTAAACATGTGCTAGAGCTTTTCATTTGTAAAACAGAGATATAAAAATTGGTTTTGAGAGGTGGTTGTCTTTGTCAACGACTAGCAATGGGGTTCTTACTATCTTCCATACAAAAATGAAGCAAGTTTTTGAGAGAGAGATTTGCACTTTTGTGCTCTTTTATAAAGCTTGGCACTCCTCCCCACCTTTTTTTCCTTTCACAAACCATGGCTAACCGATTCCATCGGGTGCCCACCAACATTCACATTCCATGGAGGAGTGCCTTTTTTCTTTCTTTTTTTCTCTTTTTGGAATAAGCAATATGGAAGATAGCAAATCCGACCACTACGTCCCCATGAGCTAAAAACAGTGTCACAAAATGAGAAGTATTTTGAAGGTTTTTTGAAAGGTAGCACATGAAAATTTACTTAGAATGGCTTGCAAATACCATGCATAGGAATTTATAGTGGACACAATGGCAAACTTGGTTTTTGGGAGTTGGATGCACGAGTAGAGCTCATACTCAGTACAAAATGAGGGCTAGCAAAAGACTGAGAGCGACCAACTAAGAGAGCAATAATGGCCATAATCATGCAAAGCGACAAAGCGACATTAAAAGAAGCATAAGATGGCATCAAAAGTCAAAAACTAAATGATCATAGAGGCTATAGGCGACTTATTTTGTAGTCAACATGTGTGAGCATGCGCCAAGTCAACCCAAATAAAGCATCAAGGAGAAAACCAAAATAATGCTTCCATACAATAAAAACAACGCATGATTTTTTCAAAGGCTCATTAAGCAATCTCAGTTATTTGAGACAAGTCATGCTACAACAAAACCACTAAGCATACTATCAAAAAGACATCAAGCATGACATGAAAAAGCCTAAGCCGCAGTCTACACAAGCTCCTTCTTGTACCACTATTTTGCACAAAGCTTTTTCTCTTTTCCAACACCATTTGAAATTTTTATAAACACCTCTTTTGATGAAAACCAATAAAGACCAGAGGCAAAAATACACCTTGATGAAAAGATATAACAAGATCTGAATGCAAATCAAGGTGAAAACGAAAACCAAAAGCAGTAGCAGAAAAAGAGAACACTCATTGAAACGATAAGAGTGAAAAACAGAGTGTTCTTGGCAAATGAAAAACAGAGTTCATCTCCCTCCAAAACAACATGATGTGATCAAACCATTTATTGCAGCAAACAAAACTAAACTAATAATGAAAACTAAAACAACTGACGCTCCAAGAAAAATGCATAGTGCATGAAGCAATAAAAATATAGTGTCTTGAAAGGTGACCTGATTTTTGCTGATGAAGAAGGGGTGCCTCGGGGGCATCCCCAAGCTTTGACGCTTGTACTTCTTGGATATTTCTTGGGGTGATGCATGGGCATCCCCAAGCTTGAGCTTTTGTCTATTCTTCAACTCATCTCATCATTCTCCGATCCCTACACTTGAAAACTTCCTTCATACAAAACTAAACACAATTCTATTAGCAACATTAGTGCAGGCATAACATATAATCAATCCTCTTTTTGCTTCAGATTTCAACTCAAAACCACCACATATATTGCAAATACTACTGTAGCAACCTCCCCAAAAGTTTCGTGATCAAAAGAACTCAAAAGAAAGCGATAAAGTGGCAAACACAAATATTGGCAGAAATCTGTCAAAACTGAACAGCTGACAAAGGTTGAATTTTTTAGGTGTTTTATGTTGCTCAAATCAAAAAGTGTTCCACTAATGAAAGTTTGGATATAACCTGGGGCATATGCACAAGAAATCGCAGGTCCAAAACATATACAGAGAATTGTCATGAATTTTTACGGTGCAGCACCAAAAACAGTTTCAGGACAGCAACATCCCCAAATCTTACCTCACTCAAATTAGAGGCTTCTCTTGGCACAAAAACGAAATAAAAAGGATAAGGAGAGGTCATTACAGTGGTAATAACTTCCAAGACTCAAATAAAAGAAAAGGTACTGACAATAAAACAATGGGTTATCTCCCAAGAGTGCTTTTCTTTAATGCCTTTGAGCTAGGCGCAGTAATTTGCAAAGATGCTCATGTGGGCGCCATATAAGAGCTTGAAGCAAAGGCGCCATATAGGAACTTAAAGCAATAGAGAGCATCAAAAAGCAAATGTGAAAGACATTTATATCTGAACCACTTCCTATGCATAGGAATCTTGTAAGAAAATAAATCAATGAGGCACATAGTAGCAAGCATGGATAGATAAAACATGTGCCACTTCAAGATTTGCAACATAAAGAGGGGAAACTTAATATTGTTGAGATCCATCAAACCATGTTTCCCTCTCTCATAATAACTTTCAGTAGCATCATGAATAGAATTAACAATATAACTATCACATAAAGCATCCCTATCATGAGCCACATGCATAAAAGAACTAATACTCACCACAGGAACAATAGTAGTAGGAGCAAATTCAATAGAATAATTATTCTCATCACCATAATCATCATAAATAGGAGGCATATTGTAATCATAACTAATTTTCTCCTCAAAAGTCGGTGAACTGAAAATATTATACCCATCATCATAACCATCATAAACTAGAGGTTTAGTATCATCACAAGCTAGAGAGCAACTATTTCGCAAGGCATACTCATCAAACATATCATCATAAGAAGGAACATCACATATGGGAGATAAAATATCATCAGAGCAAACTTTCTCCACTAAACCTGGGGAACTAAAAATATCATGCTTAACAAAACCAGCTTCCCCAAGCTTAGACTTTTCTATAGCATTAGTAATAACAGTGTTCAAAGCAATCATACTAACATCACTATTAGCATGCAAATTAAGCTCCAAAGGTTTTTCAATTTTCTCTTCAAACACTTCATATCTAAACTCAGGAAAAAGACTAAAGAACTCATTGTTTTCCATTAAGCCTAATTAGTGAAAATAAAAACAAGAAACAAAAAGATGTAATTGCAGAATCTAAAGGAAATAACTCCGAGCACTCACTAGCAACTAAAAGACTTAGTAACCAAAGAATGTGAGTACCTTTTACCTTACCTACCCGGCAACGGCGCCAGAAAAGAGCTTGATGTCTACGCAGTTCTATTCTTGTAGACACTTGTTGGGCCTCCAAGTGCAGAGGTTTGTAGAACAGCAGCAAGTTTCCCTTAAGTGGATCACCCAAGGTTTATCGAACTCAGGGAGGTTAGAGGTCAAAGCTATCCCTCTCAAGCAACCCTGCAATTACGATACAGAAAGTCTCTTGTGTCCCCAACACACCCAATACACTTGTCAAATGTATAGGTGCACTAGTTCGGCAAAGAGATAGTGAAATACAAGTGGTATAGATGATTATAAGTAGTAAATACAATCTAGAATAAAAATCGCTGCGAGGAAACATGTAACAAAACAGCAAGTAAACGGTGTGCAATGCTTGGAAACAAGGCCTAGGGATCATACTTTCACTAGTGGACACACTCCCAACAATATAACATGAATGAACAAATAAATAACTTCTCTCCACTATGGTACTCTGAATTACTCTCCTATTGAATAACACTAAGCATTGTGTAGTGGCTACAGAAGCACCCCTTAAAGTTCATCAAGTACTTGACAAACACCACTCATAGAGATATCTAAATCAAAGCACAACTCAAGATAGATATTATTGCAACTTAGACCAAGTACTAACACGGTGCACACACTGTCAACATTACACCATGAAAGGAGGAATAGATCACTTCAATACTATCATAGTAATAATTACTCTCATAATCCACAAGAGATCACAATCATAGCCTAAACCAAGTACCACCATGATGCACGCACTGTCACCGTTACACCATGGCAGGAGGAATAGATTACTTTAATAACATCACTAGAGTACACATAATATCTGAATAATAACATCTACTTGTTCAACATGATACAAAGCTCACGATCACATAAAGATCACATCATGGGAGAGAGAGAGGTGAACCACATAGCTACCGGTAGAGCCCTCAGCCCCGGGGATGAACTACTCGCTCCTCATCATAGGAGACAGCAAGGTTGATGGAGATGGCGGTGAGGTCGATGGAGACGATGGAGACGGCGATGGAGACCGATGGAGATGGCTCCGGGGGCACTTCCCCGTCCCGGCAGGGTGCCGGAACAGAGAATTCTGTCCCCCGAAATTCGTCGGTGGCGGCGGTGGAACTACGAAACTCTTTCTGGAAATTTGCCGACTCTCTTAGTGTTTTCCGTCCCGAGGCTTCTTATAGGCGAAGGGGCGATGTCAGAAGTGGGGCCAGGGCCCCTCACCCTATGGCGGCGCGGCCAGGCCCCTGGCCGCGCGAGCCACGTGTGAGGGGGCCTGGTGGCCCCTCTCCTACTCTCCTACGGATCTCTGGAAGCTTCCGGGTAAAATAAGACTTTAGGAACTTGTTTCGTCCAATTCCAAGAATATTTCCTGTGTATCACTTCTGAAACACAAAAACAGCAGAAAACAGGGAACTGGCACTGTGGCACTTATTAATAGGTTAGTTCCAGAAAATGCATAAATGTGCCACGAAGTGTAACGAAACAATAGGCAAATGGTGTAAAAACAAGCATGGAGCATCAAAAATTATAGATACGTTGGAGACGTATCAGCCGCCCCCTGGCTCCTCTCTCCTTCTCCTTCTGGCTTCCGGAGTCTTTTGGTAAAATAGAATTTTTTGGTATTTTTCTGGAATTTTCCCGATCTTCTGAAATATGGTGTCTTGACGGTCCTTTTCCAGCAGAATCCTGACTCCGGCAGCAAATCCTCCAATGATCATCAAACATGTGAAAACAAAGGAAATAGCATAAGTATCATATCTAAATATGAAATATATCAATGAATAATAGTAAATTATGATACACAATAGTGATGCAATATGGACGTATCAACCCCCCCAAGCTTAGACCTCGCTTGTCCCCAAGCGAAAACTAAACTCGATAAACATGACCACAGGTTTATGGAGTGAAGTGTCGATAATCAAAATACGGACAAGAAGCATCACATTCACCAAAGGCACATGTTATAATAGACAGCAACTTCCCTTTATATAATATAGACTTGCAATAAGTAAAGAGAATCACATATAAAGATGCACAAAGTAAACTATAATTGGTGATGGCAAACCTTAGTTCTTGGTCAGAGAACAATGAACAACTATACTAGCCTTTTGAATGGAGCCTTTTTTAAAACAGAGCTAATATAACAAAAACCATATGCTCAACGAAACAACATTTTTGCATTCATAGAAAGCTTTCAAAGATATATTCCTTCAGACAAAAGCATTATACAAAACAAGGAAGATAGTAAACATGATTAAACGGATCAACATATGGATGAGTGAAACATAACAACTCAAATACTTGCTTGACATAGAGGGGAATAGGTTGACTCAACATAAAAGTAAAAGATAGGCCCTTCGCAGAGGGAAGCAGGGATTAAATATGTGCTAGAGCTTTTCATTTGTAAAACAGAGGTAAAAATTGTTTTGAGAGGTGGGTGCTTTTGTCAACGACTAGCAACAGAGTTCTTGATATCTTCCATACTAAACAAGTGAGAGCGGTTCCGAGATGTTTGATTAATTGGCACTTTGGTGCTCTTTTATAGCTTTGCACTCCTCCCCACCTTTTTCCTTTCTCAAACCATGGCTAACCGATTCCATCGGGTGCCGACCAACTTTCACATACCATGGAGGAGTGCTTCTTTTTCTTTTCTTTTTGAGATTATAATGGTCTGACCAGCTCCCTTGCAAAATTAATGACAAGCAGATGAAGCTGCCTAGTCGAGGGGTACTTAATTTAGTATGGAAGATAACCAACCCATCCACTACATCCTCATGAGCTAAAAACAGTGGCACAAAAATGAGAAGTGTTTGAAAGTTTTTGAAAGGTAGCACAGGAAAAATTTACTTGGAATGGCTTAAAATACCATGCATAGGAATTTATAGTGGACTCTTTGGAAATGACTTGGCTTTTGGAATTTGGATGCACGAGAAGTATTTCCTCTCAGTACAGGTCTTTGGCTAGCAAGGCTGGGTAGCAAGCATAAGAATTGCATGAAACAAGCAAACATACATATAATAAGAACAATCATGCAAACTCCCTTGAAGGTACAATGATTTTAACTTTGAGAATAACAATGCTTATAAGCTAAACATAAGGAAAACTGAAGTGATGTAACCACAAACACTTCTTTATTCTTTTCTACTCAAACCTCAAGGTAATGCTGCTACTGACCAAGCTAAGTTTGCCAAAACCAACTAAATTTACTCAAGCTCCCAAAGTGATACCAATACTAATCAACAAGACTAATCATATAAGAGACTTTGCAAACTAAAATAAAGTGTGCGGAAAGTAAACGATAGAACTTCTCATTAATATTTCATTACCGCAACTCACACCAAGGGATACATAGGTAACCAACTAAGGAGGATACTTCCACACTGCAAACTATTCTATAGGATAATTTCTCTATTCATGATATGACTCTACTTGAAAAGTAAATGAGTAAAAAGGTAATGATGTGATACCGCGACACTCCCCCAAGCTTGGAACAAGCCAAGGGGATGCCTATACCGATAACGAATTATTCCTTTGGCGGTGGCGGTGGATAATCTTTAATAAGCTTCTCAATCAAATCTTGCAGATCATCAATCTTGTGACTGAGGTCACGAATCATCTCAGAATTGTGCTCAACACAGTTCATGAACCTGTCAGCAAGAGAATCCCAGCTCTTGGAATTATTTCCCCATCCTTCCTCATTCTTGGAACTTTCTTTTCCTGCACTGTTAGAACGATCTATATCCCAACCAGAGGGTAATCGCGACCTAGGCACCCTTTGAAACTGATGTTCATGTATTAGAGTATGGAAAGGATTGTTGCCTGACGGAGCTGTCCATGGAGCTAAGGTGTGACGCGGCACACCCCCTCCGGTCCTTATGCGTGCACTCTTCTTGAACTTGTCATGATCTGTCACCACCCCTATGCTGGCAATCATGGTGTTTGGCCTTGAACCTTGATCTTCCTCCTCGTCTTCACTTTCAACCTCTTCTTTCAGCCGAAAGTTTTTGGTGTCATCTTCCGGAGGTGTCTTCTCCTTGTCATCGCTTGAAGAGGCCATGGCTCCCCCAAGCTTAAGATCAACTCCTGACAGAAACAACTCGAAACAAAACACGACGAGAAAACGATATACAGACCTCGGGGACTCTGGGGGGTTAAATAGGCGAAAATTATACATCGAAACGAAATCACAGGAGGAAACCGGGACAGAAACGAGTTCCGGTGTGCTCTCACACCAGGGCGGCACGGCCAAAGGCGGGCCCGCGCCCCCTGTGTGTGAGGAGCACACGGACTCCTTTTCCTGCCCGTTTTCGTCTCGTGATTTTTCATATTTAGTAAAAACAGCAAAAATAATAAAGGAAGAGTTATTCGTGAAACTTCTCTGACTAAAACTGTTACCTATTCAAAAATGAACTCTGCAGGTTCCTGCAATTTGTCTTGGATGAATTCTTCTGGAGAAACTGTTTCAATTACATCGACATCTTCATTATAAGAATCTCCGGAAATATAATGTTTGAGTCTTTGCCCATTCACCACTTGTGTAGAGTCATCTTTCAATGAAGCAATCTTAATGGCACCTGACCGGTACACTTCCACAATAACATATGGTCCTTCCCATTTAGAGAGTAATTTCCCTGCAAAAAATCTGAGATGAGACCTATACAATAGAACTTTCTCACCAACATGAAACTCTCTCTTAAGAATTCTCTTATCATGCCATTGCTTGACTTTCTCTTTGAAAAGTCTGGCATTCTCATACGCTTCGTTTCTCCACTCGTCTAGAGAACTCAAATCTAACAACCTTTTCTTACCGGCTAGTTTAAAATCTCTATTAAGCTCTCTCATTGCCCAAAAAGCTTTGTGTTCTAATTCTAAGGGCAAGTGACATGCTTTTCCGTAAACCATCTTATAAGGAGACATACCCATGGGGTTCTTATAAGCAGTTCTATAAGCCCATAAAGCATCATTTAACTTACTAGCCCAATTTTTCCTAGATCTATTGACAGTCTTCTGCAAGATAGACTTGATTTCTCTATTAGAAAGCTCTACCTGCCCACTAGTTTGGGGATGATAAGCAGAAGCAATTCTATGATTAACATCATATTTAGCAAGAGTTTTTCTAAAACCACCGTGAATAAAATGAGAACCTCCGTCAGTCATAAGATATCTAGGTACACCAAATCTAGGAAAAATAACATCCTTAAGCATTTTTAACGAGGTCTCACCATCGGCACTCTTTGTAGGTATGGCTTCTACCCATTTAGTAACATAATCAACAGCAACAAGTATGTGGGTATAGCCTTTTGAAGGAGGAAAAGGACCCATAAAGTCAAATCCCCAACAATCAAACGGTTCAATAACAAGAGTGTAACTCATAGGCATTTCATTGCGTCCAGAAATATTACCAACTCTTTGACATTCATCACAAGATAAAACATACCTTCTGGCATCTTTAAAAAGGGTTGGCCAATAAAAACCTGATTGTAGAACCTTTTGTGCGGTTCTATCTCCAGCATGATGCCCTCCATAAGCACTACCATGGCATTTTCTTAATATCTCTTGTTGCTCATATTCTGGTACGCATCTTCGCATAATACCATCAACTCCTTCTTTATATAAGTGTGGGTCATCCCAAAAGTAATGCCTCAAATCTAGAAGAATTTTCTTCTTTGCTTAGCTGTAAAGGTTGGAGGCAAATACTTGGAAACAATAAAGTTAGCATAATCAGCATACCAAGGAAGGTCTCGCAAAGTTACATTTATTGCAGCCAACTGTTCATTTGGAAAACTATCGTTAACAGGAATATGATCAAAAGAAATGTTTTCCAATCTAGACAAGTTGTCAACCACAGGATTCTCAACACCTTTCCTATCCACGATATGCAAATCAAATTCTTGTAAAAGCAACACCCATCTAATAAGCCTAGGCTTAGCATCCTTCTTAGTCATAAGATATCTAATAGCAGCATGATTAGTATGAATAGTAACTTTGGAATCAACAATGTAAGATCTAAACTTATCACATGCAAAAACAACAGCAAGAAACGCTTTCTCAGTAGTAGCATAATTCTTCTGAGCAGCATCAAGAGTCTTACTAGCATAATGGATAACATTCAACTTATTATCTATGCGCTGTCCAAGAACAGCACCAACCGCAAAATCACTAGCATCACACATAATTTCAAAAGGTAAATTCCAATCAGGTGGTTGAACAATAGGAGCGGTAGTTAAAGCCTTCTTAAGAGTTTCAAAAGCTTCCTTACAATCATCATCAAAGACAAATGGTACATCTTTTTGAAGAAGATTAGTAAGAGGCTTTGAAATCTTAGAGAAATCTTTAATAAACCTCCTATAGAAACCAGCATGACCAAGAATACTACGAATACCTTTAACATCTCTGGGACATGGCATTTTCTCAATTGCCTCCACTTTTGCTCTGTTAACTTCAATACCTCTTTCAGAAATTTTATGTCCAAGGACAATTCCTTCAATTACCATAAAGTGGCATTTCTCCCAATTAAGAACAAGGTTATTTTCTTCGCACCTCTACAAAACTTTATCAAGGTTGTGCAAACAGTTATCAAAAGAAGTTCCATAGACAGAGAAATCGTCCATGAAGACCTCCACAATCTCTTCACAAAAGCCATGAAAAATAGCAGACATGCATCTTTGAAAAGTAGCAGGAGCATTGCATAAACCAAACGGCATACGTCTATAAGCATAAGTTCCATAAGGACAAGTAAAAGTGGTTTTCTCTTGATCTTCCTTTTTAACAGCAATTTGAGAAAAACCAGAATAACCATCAAGGAAACAAAAATGAGTTTTCTTAGATAACCTTTCTAGCATCTGATCTATAAATGGTAAAGGATAATGATCTTTCTTAGTAATTTTGTTTACCTTTCTATAATCAATGCACATCCTATAACCAACTACTACCCTTTGAGGAATAAGCTCGTTATTCTCATTAGGCGCAATAGTCATACCTCCTTTCTTAGGAACACAATGAACAAGACTAACCCATCTACTATCAGCAATAGGATAAATAATACCAGCATCAAGGAGCTTTAATACCTCATTTCTTACCACATCCTTCATCTTGGGAATTAGGCGGCGTTGATGCTCCACGACTGGCTTCGCGTCTTTCTCCATATTAATGGCATGCTGACATAAAGTGGGAGAAATCCCTTTTAAATCATCAAGAGTATATCCCATAGCTCCTCGGTGTTTCCTCAATATCTCCAATAATCTTTCTTCTTCCTTTCCTGAAAGTTTAGAGCTAATAATAACAGGATATATTTTCTTATCATCTATGTAAGCATATTTAAGATTATCAGGCAAATGCTTTAGTTCGAACACAGGATCTTCCTTAGGCGGCAAAGTGGTACCAAGATCCTCCACAGATAGATTATGCTTGATTAATGGTGGTTGACGAAGAAGAATATCATCAATCTCTTCTCTTTCCTTGCTGAAAACATCACTTTCGTGATCTTCCATGAATTGCTGTAAGGCATTATTAGGAGCAAGAGCAATAGAAGCAAGCTGTTCAACTCGAAAATTTTCATTAGGCGTGTCATTCTCATAAGAAGTCTTAGCAAACTTGGAAAAATTAAACTCATAAGACTCTCCATTAAACTTAGTAAAAAAATTATCCTTCTTACAATCTATCACGGCGCCACAGGTGTTCAAAAATGGTCTACCAAAAATAATAGGACAAGTTTTACTAGCCTCCTTACCAAGTACTAGAAAATCAGTAGGGTATTTAGTCTTACCGCAGAGAACTTCCACATCTCGAACAATACCAAGAGGCCAAACAGTCTCTCTGTTAGCAAGCTGAACAACCACATCAATATCTTCAAGTTCACAAGCGCCAATCTCATGCATAATTTCTTTGTAAAGCTCTAAAGGAATAGCACTTGCACTAGCACCAATATCACATAAACCATAATAGCAATGATCTCCAATCCTGACAGAAATAACAGGAACACTTGTTTTCCTATACTTTTTAGGATGTGAGAGAATGTTAGAAGCATCTTCACAAAAAATAATATATTCATCCCCTACATCTTTAGTAACAAGATCCTTCAATATAGATACAGGAGACTTAATAGTAATTTGCTCATCAGGTTCTGCAGCTTTCTTAGTACTTTTATTAGACACACTTACCAAAGTAGAATACTTCTTTACCTTAGCAGGGAATGGTGTCTTCTCAAAATAAGGTTCAGGCACAATGCTATCAACATTATAAACTTCAGTAGCTGCAGCAGGTATATGACTAATAGTGTCTTTATAAGGCGCATGATATTTGTTCCAATCTTTCTTTGGAACATCAAGATAAGAGGCAAAGGCCTTAAGACAATTAGCAAGTATTTGTGAATCAAGACCATAAGCAGTGCTAACACTATGAAAGTCATCGGTTCCCATAAAAGATTTAATGCATTCATAATCATAGTTTATACCTGACTTCCTACCTTTGTCATTTTCCCATCCTTCAGCATTCTCTTGTATACGGTCAAGAAGTTTCCACTTCGCGTCTTCTTTCATATGAGTAAATGATCCAAAGCAAGAAGCATCCAAGTAATCCTTATCAGGAAGAGTAAGCCGCGCATAAAAATTATCAATAACAATATTATTGGGGAGCTCATGAATGGGGCATTTGAGCATTAGTAACTTCAATCTCCCGCACGCTTGGGCAATACTTTCTCCATCATGAGGCCAAAAATTATATATCCGATTACAATCTTTATGGATTTCACTTGGAGGATAAAACTTGGAATAAAAGAGAGGTACAATGTCCTCCCATGCCATAGATGGACCATCTTGGAGCAGCCGATACCACTCCTCAGCTCTGCCTTTCAATGATAAAGAGAATAGCTTCTTCTTGACCTGGCTTGGTGAAATACCTGCACACCTGAACAACTCGCATAATTCATGTATAAATAATAAGTGATTGCCTGGATGGACAGTTCCATCTCCTAAATAGCCGTTATCCATAATACGCCCAACAATTTTCATAGGTATTTTAAAAGGATCAATTTCAGCAGGTGGTGGCGGTGGTGGTTCATCCACATGTGCAGCAATAGTAGATGTGTTTCCAAATAGGAAACCAAATGGAGAGTTCTCCATAGCAAAGTAAAATAAAAGTAAAAGACAAAATAAAAACAATACTCATAGTGACGGTTACCTTTACCAATTCCACTCTTCAATAGCGCTACACTCCCCGGCAACGGTGCCAGAAAATAGTCTTGATGACCCACAAGTATAGGGGGTGTATCATAGTACTTTCGATAAATAAGAGTGTCGAATCCAACGAGGAGCAGAAGGTGTTGATAAGTGGTTTTGATCAAGGATTCACTGTAAATACTAGCAAACGGGTTTTCAGGGGTATTTGGTAATACAAATAAATAAAGTGCGAGTAAATAAAAGAAAGTAGTAATAATTGCAGCAAGTGGCCCAATCCTTTCTTCAGCAAAGGACAAGCCGGTTGTGTAACTTATAATAACCAAACGTTCTCGAGGACACACGGGAGTTTCTGTCAAGAGCTTTCGCTTCATACCGCTAATAGTCTTTATTGGTTTGATAGGTGTTATGGGGGTGAACCTGTGCTAGCGCACTACCCTTACTAGGATAAATACACACTTGTGATTATACCCCTTGCAAGCATCCGCAAATACAAGAAAGTAATTAAGATAAATCTAACCACAGCCTTAAACTCTAAGATCCTACGCTCCCTGGTGCAATGGTTTCCCAATGGAGGTTTAGGTTTTTGTCACTCCAGCAACCCCACAATTGGTAGCCAAATATACAATGCATCTCACTAGGCCCATAAATGGTGAAGTATCATGTAGTCGACGTTCACATGACACCACTAGTGAAATAGCACCACAACAACATCAAACCATTAAATATTTCTCAACAATAATTCACTACTAACATCTTGACTTCTCCCATGTCCTCAAGAACTAAATGAACTACTCACAAGACATCATATGGATCATGATCAGAGGTGAAATAATGGTAAATAACAATCTGAACATAAACCTTAATTCAACGGTTCCACTCAATAGCATCAACTACAAGAGTAATCAATACCGGGAAAGTTTCCCCTATGAATATAACAAGATCTAACTTAAGATGTTACAGCGGGATGGCGTGGTGATGGTGGAGATGAAGGTGCTGGTGATGGAGATGATGATGATCATCCCGATGAAGTCCAGTGCGATGGTGATGACGATGGCGATGATCTCCCCTCTTCGGGAAGGAATTTCCCTGGCAGATTTCTGCCTGCCGGAGAGCTTTTCTCTCTCTGGTGTTTTCCGCCCCGCAGAGGCGGCTGTGTCTATCTCTGAGCCCCCCCTTGACTTAGGTTTTCGGGGACGATAAAGTACGCGAAGGGGCGAGACCAGAAGTAGGCCAGGGTGGCCTCACACAGGGTTGGCGCGGCCAGGGGTCAGGCCGCGCCCCCTGTGCGTGAGGCCGCCCCCTGGCTCCTCTCTCCTTCTCCTTCTGGCTTCTGGAGTCTTTTGGTAAAATAGAATTTTCTAGTATTTTTCTGGAATTTTCCTGATCTTCCGAAATATGGTGTCTTGACGGTCCTTTTCCAGCAGAATCCTGACTCCGGCAGCAAATCCTCCAATGATCATCAAACATGTGAAAACAAAGGAAATAGCATAAGTATCATATCTAAATATGAAATATATCAATGAATAACAGTAAATTATGATACAAAATAGTGATGCAATATGGACGTATCAGCCCATAGCGGCGTCGGACATGGCAGCCGCAGGCCCGGGTCTCCAGGAGCAAGCTGAGACGAGCTGATAGAAGGACGCGCTCTGGAATGGCATCACCGACGCCATCATTTTCTAGGCAGAGCGGCTTCTCCCCGGAAATCAGGGCAGCATCAATTTCAACTAAAACTTGGCTCGCGATTTATAGGTCTGAAGGCACAAAATTACTCAACATGTAGCCAACAGCCTCTGGGACTCGGGGCTAGCTGCCCAGAAACATGCAGGTGCAGATCATTTGCTGTAACCACGTCGACCCTGACAATCTGCTGGCTGCTACCACAGCTTGTTGCGCCGACTTCACGTCCACCTCGATGCCCCATACGCGCTAGCTGCTTGCCGGCAGAGAACGATGGGAAGTGGTGGGACGGCGAGCAGGTGCGCCACATACTCGCTGCCGGACAACGTCTTGTCCATCACGCCGCTGTGTCTACCCTGCCTCAAGCCATCGTGTCTACCACATATGACTTGCATGGACCGTAGGACATGGACAAGTAATGAGGAGGCCCAGTGAAAATCTCCACGTCCGATCCCTATATACCGCGACCATGACGCTAGAACGAGGATAGGAGATCGACTCCCATGAAACTTACCAGTCGCCATGAGGCGCGCGTTGGTCGCCACAGAGACGAGTTGCTCCGCGCCATCGGCGAGGCTGGGTACAGGAAGCCGACGACAAACCAGAGATGGCCTTCTGTGCTGTTCGTTGTTCAGCCTCCGGGAGCGTGACGTCATCGGCATCAAGACCACCGCCTTCGTGCTCCCCATGCCGTTCTATGTCGTCTGCATGTCGCCAATCGTCAATGAGGCTGATGCGACCGTCCTCCGTCCGCGAGTTCTGGATTGCCGTCAATTGCCACGGCCGCACAAAGTCCCAAGTGCTCCACTACAGGAATGAAGAGATACGCCGACGGCCAATTGCCCTCGGCGTAGCCATGTTTTGCCGTCGCCATAGTATACGCCGAGGACTGCCCTCGGCGTAGCCCCTCGGTGTAGATGCCTCTCGGCGGAGCTCTGTTTTACCATCGGTGTAGCGTTTGCCCTCAGCGTAGGCCGACGGGGCTACGCCGACGGCTTTGCCGTCGGCATAACCTATTTATATTTAAAAAAAATAAAAAAATTGAGATTTTTTTAATTTTTTTTTGAATTCTTTGACTCGCTAATCTCTTAATTGGAATATTTTTAACACTAATTACACTTAATCTTTGGTCAAATTTAAGTCTTGGTTTTAAGTTTCCAAACTATATATTAAGTAAACAACAATAAATAAGTAATAAATATATTGAATTTCAAACTATATAATAAGTAAATAACAGTGAATAATTAATAAATATATTGAATAATTTATATCTTTAAATCTATAAATTGGATTCGACAAATTATATGTCTAAATCGATAAGAAAAATGAGAGGAATCCAAATATAACATCCATATGTAATGTTTTTATGTTTTATTTAATTTTGAATTTCTTATGCTCATTTTTGAATTTAATGTATCATTAGTGATATCTCAAACTAATGAGATTTACATTGAAAAAATCATAAACAATTAAAAAAATTAAAAAAGGAAAACCTTCACACATAGTCTTCTTATGTCAAATACTAATGAGTCCACATGATAAACAATTTTTTCATAGTTTTCTTATGTCATACCTCCGCTTTACCCCGTTAACCCTCGCTTTACCCCATTGATAAACGGCGGGCATGAACCTTCTTAGCTAGGGGTCGAATTTTGCAAAACTCTTTGTGTATCTATAATATAATAACATGTTGTGTATCTAAAAGTGTTTTTTTTTCAAAAAATCATGAGGAAGCCATGATGGAGCTGTAGTTCAAATTTACCCTGCTTCCTGCTGAATTGGGAAGAGTTTGTCTTTTTTGTGAAAGGTTAATGCAAAGATTCACACAAAAAAATGGTGATATATACATAAAATATGTCCTAATATTGTTTAAAATTATGGTGGTCTAGTTTTGTAATGTATTTTTAGTACTTCCTTCCCAAAAAACCCAATTTTAACACTTAGAAAATGGAAATTGATTTTTTATACATAGAAAATGAAAACTCCCAATATGAACTTTGTTTGCCATCCCAATATGCACACATGTGCACAATATGGGGTCATTTGAACAAACTATTCTATGATTCGGATCATGACCTAGCTCATCTGGCTTGAAAGCCATGAAACTTCGTACATGATAGGTCATTTCTGAGAAGGGATTTCTACAATATTTGCAATAGTCCAAGTTTATTATTTTTCCTCACAACTAGGTAACATAAAATGACACAATGCAAAGGCTTTACAGTTTTTGATTTTTTTTAACTTCTTATGCTCGATTCAAAATGCGGTCAAAACGGCGGGCATGAACCTTCTTAGTTAGGGGTTGAATTCTGCAGAACTATTTATGGATCTATGATAAAACATCTACTTGTGAACCTAAAAATGATTTTTTGAAAAAAACATGGGCAAACTATGATACAGTTGTAGTTCAAATTTACCTCGCTTCCTACTAAATCGGCAAGAGTTTGTCTTTTCTGTGAAAGGTTAATGCAAAGCTTCATACACACAAAAAAATGGTGATATATACATAAATTTTTTCCTACTATTATTGAAAATTAGGTTGGTATAATTTTGTAATGTATTTTCAGTACTTCCTTCACAAAAAAACCCAATCTTGACACTTAGAAAATGGAAATTGATTTTTTTATGCATAGAAAATGAAAACTCCCAATATGAACTTTGTTTGCCATCCCAATATGCACACATGTGCACAATATGGGGTCATTTGAACAAACTATTCTATGATTTGGGTCATAACCTAGCTCATCTGGCTTGAAAGTCATGAAACTTCGTACATGATAGGTCATATATGAGAAGGGGTTTCTACAATATTTGCAATAGTCCAAGTTTATTGTTTTTTCTCATAACTAGGTCACATACCATGACATAATGCAAAGATTTTATATTGATTTGATTTTATTTGAATTTGTTAGGCTCGATTTAAAATGCGGTCGAAACGGCGGGCATGAACCTTCTTAGTTAGGGGTTGAATTTTACAGAACTATTTATGGATCTCTGATAAAACTTCTACTTATGAACCTGAAAATGATTTTTTAGGAAAATCATGGGCAAACTATGATGCGGCTCTAGTTTAAATTTTCTCGACTTCCAACTGAATCAAAACCCTAAATCCCTAAACTGAAAATCCTAACTAATTAAATTAATTAGTTCTAAATTTTGGAAGGTTTAGATGAATAGATCTTATTTTTCTGCAAATTTTGATATATTATTTGTATTTTTGTGAATTAGAATGTTTTAGTTATGATTTTTCTAAGATTAATGTGGTAAAATAGAAAATAGCTACGCCGAGGGCATTGCCGTCGGTGTAAAAAAGGCTATCGGCGTAGCTATCTTACGACGACGGCAATTCTACGTCGACGGCCAGCTTCGTGGGCTGCCTGGAACGTAGCCTACGCCGACGGTACCGACATTTGGCCGTCGGCGTAGACGCTGGCCATCAGCGTCTTTCACCATTCCCGTAGTGTCGAGGATTTATTTGAAAACATGGTGCTCTGGCGTTCGGCGATGCAGCTCGAGCAGCTCCTCTCTATGAATTTCGATGTTGAGCCACATACTTCATACATGGAGTACTATATATATATCAAAGCAGCGCTAATGATCAAAACAGCCATACATGGAGAGGATTGCACAAGAGAAGGCAAAGGAGCGGAGCTTCTGTACTTAGTAAGCTTGCTATGTAGACAAAGGTGAGACGCTTTCAATATTTTTCTTTTATTGTCCTACTAGCTAAATACCCGTGTGTTGCTATGGTATACACAAGTACTTTTTAACCGCAAATATCATATATAACCATAAATATCATATATTATAAAAATTCATGTCAAGACAGCTACGTAATACATGCGGAGGAGCTTTATTTTAAGAGAAGGATAGCACCTATTTAAATGGGCTATTAAGTTTTATTTTGACGAAATTTGCCCAGAGGTGCATAAATGACCCAATAATCTTGGGGAGAATAAATGTCAAAATAAATAAAGAGAGAATAAATGACTATCTTTACATCCCTAATTAATCGTTAATAAATAAGGAGAGAAGACCTGCCTTTTTTCGTTAGGGGTAGAATCGAAACTCAAATGTTGTATGTCGAGTGGGTGGCTTCACCACCAACTCAAATCTTATAGGTAAGATAATTAATCGTTAATAAATAAGGAGAGAAGACCTGCCTTTTTTCGTTAGGGGTAGAATCGAAACTCAAATGTTGTATGTCGAGTGGGTGGCTTCACCACCAACTCAAATCTTATAGGTAAGATAAGACGATCAGCTGGTGCGGTATCTTGGTCGTGTGCCGGTCCAGCGGTTTTGTATATTTTGCTGGTTCATGGATCTCATGATGTTTTTCTGTGATAAACATTACTATTACTATATTATATGTAGTTAAGACCTGGGAGGATCCAGCTCTGAACTCTCACACGGCACCACTGCAATCATGGCGCAAATGATCAAAACAGCCATACATGGAGAGGATTGCACGAGAGGAGATTTATTTGTCCTTCCACTATAACGTGTAACGGTTTTCCAACAATCTCATATTCTAGCCTCCTGACTTATCTGTCTCCTGAAGCTTACTTTTCCTTCTATTAGTAGAAGGCTGGATGAGTTGGAGTCGGTTAATTAAGTTCTAGCTCCCGAATTCTGCACAATGAAGTGATCTTCTGCAAGTAAGCGGGGAGTTTTCCTTACTTTAGTTACATATGATGTATATAAGAAAATTATAAAGTAAGTGTTGAGTTTTCTTTACTTTTGTGATGATTATTGTGTAGTGGTACATCAAAGAGAATTAAAATTTGGGTGAAAACCAACATACTACTAATACAATTATATTATAGTTCTCATTGTATACTTAAAATCTAAGATATCTGATTTATTTTAGACTCGTTGCAACGCACGGACACTTTTACTAGTGAAGGGATAAAGCATAATTTTACTCCCACATTTGTTTTCTGTCTGTAGGTCGCATCTGAAAAGACATGTGAACGAAAATTAGCACGATACTAGATACTCATATGTACTTGTATAAAATTTCTTGAAATTTTAGAGTAGTCAAATGAAATTCCTGATTTGAGAAAATGGCTCTCTGGAACTCGATATCTAAAGAGAATTTGACCCCATTTTTCTTCACCAAAACATATAATATGTAGGACCTAATTTCATAATTTCTGTCAGAACAAACTTGTCGTTAAAAATAAATTATATATTTTTTCACAAATTTCTGCACTTATTTCTATATTAACTTTTTTTACTACAATAGGTTTTCCCTGGAATAGAAAGTGAACAAGTATAAACATCTGAAGACGAGCATACAGTCTTTCACAAAATAAGGGTCGATCCGAACTTTTGTGTCGTTTGCCACATTTTACTCTTCTTTCTTACCATTTGTCACTTTAATCTCACATTTTAGTGACACACATGATGCAAGTTGAAAAGCGAAATGTGATGAATGATCAAATTTTCCAGAATTCTTCACCCATCCATTTTTGTTTGTTTTTGGGGGCTGCTTGGTTACGTGGCTATCCACTGGATGACAAAAGATATTCCATTTTTTGTGTTTATACAGTGTTCAGTTTAGAGGATGGAAGGTATAGGGATAGCCACTTTTGGCTCAAAAAGATGGTTGAGCATATGCCACAAAAATGCTGGACGAGCTAAACCACTTCCGAATAGCTCACCTGCTAAGCGTTTTTGTTCGCTGACCTATCCTCCCGAGAAAATCCTCCATCGTCGGAGGCAAGCACGGGCGGCTGGAGGCGGGGCAGCCTGCCAGAGGAGGGACGGCCGCTGGACGTGGCCTGTTGGATGCACGACTGGAGGCGGCTCGATCGGCTGGATGTGTGCCGCCGGCCGGAGGTGGGTGCGGCGCGACAGGGGATGGTGCCGGCGTGCCGAAGGCGGGCAGGTCGAGCATGGGGGATGGAAGGGGCGACTAGGGCAGAAGTGGGCGGTCGGCCAACACTCGTGGCCATGGATGAGGATAAAGGATGAAAAAGAAAAAAGTTACAGCTAGACTTGAATGGCTATTCCTAACCACCTTTTGTCCCACCTAGCCAAAGAGATAAAATGGCTATTGAACTCCAAGCAAAACCTCTCACTTCCCCTGCTCTTGCATTCTCTACCGCCCTCCTTGAGAGTCGCCAAAAAGGCTCACTCCTTACTCCTCTCCGATGGCATGGACGGTCGGCGTGGATGTGGATGCGCAATGCGGGTGATAGTTAGTAGTTGTAGTCTTAGGATTAGATCTAGGATTTGTAGGTGTAGGTTTTGGTTGGCTTGTGCCTAGGTGGCGACTGGCGTGATGCCTTACTTGAGCTCGTTCCCGGCGCCGGTGAGTGGCATTGGGGCTTGGTGGAGCTGCTACTCTAGTCGGCGTTCATGGTGGGCGGCGGTAGAGGGCGGATCTGTCTAGAGCTCATCCCAATATAAACTCGTTGTCTAGTGTCATCTAGGTACTCATTGATCTACTTCTTGTCTACTTTTTCTTGCCACTATGGAGGTGGAGGAAGAGGTGGATGGAGTTCTGCTCATCGGAATTCTTGTCGATGGGGAAGTTCAGCGGATGCAAAATACTAGAGTACATCCTCGGTGACACATCAACGGCAACAATCCGTCTAGTCGCCGACTCTCATGGCCGAAAGGCGGTCGCTCCAAGCTCTGGCGTCACTAGCTGGTCTTCGGATCCTTCGTTGACGTCAACTCATCCCTAACCTCCTGGTCAGTGTGCCAAAGAGGAGGCCCTGTAACTCTAGTAGCACGGCGGTCTTCGGCAACTTTGTTTCCAAGTGGTGTTGTCGCCGACAACGAAGTGGCTGGTCATGACTGGAGACAAAGATGCGAGCACGGTGGTCAAGTGTTGGAATTATGCCCTAGAGGCAATAATAAAGATGTTATTATTATAACTAGCATAGTGGCCCGCGCACTTGCGCGGCTAGACTTATGTAAATTTATTTTAATATATTTATTTAACCCTTAAGATTTTATTGACCTACCAAGTGCATTAGAATTCTTTTTTGAAACGCGATGAGGTTTAATTTTTTTACCAACAGTTAGACTACATAATAACGCAAGAGTGGACACGAAATTATATATTATTTAAAAATAAGAATACAAATCCAATGGTACATATTGGTCCTATTGTTGGTAAAATACAAGTCTTGCAGTGTGTCTATTTATATATAACAATGCATAATACTTAGAGGCATACTATATAGATTTTTAAGAACTTTGTTGGTTTCCTGTGCTTGATGGTTTTACTGACCAGAAATTGCATAATCCTTTGATTTTTTTATGGATGACCAACTAATCATTGTGGAAGGAACATGCAATTTAACATCAAAGAAATAATGACAACTAAACAAATCAAAAGTAACCTGCAACTGCTTGTCTAAAAGTTGTACCTGGTTTACATCTCCCTTGTAAACTTAGTCTGCACAATGGATTTGTAAAACGTCATATTTAGAAAATTGATTAATATCTCATTATCTACAATACGCAGTACCATGTAAAAAAAGAGAGCAAGAATGCCTACAATGTGCGCATGTCACCACCGCTAATCTACCTTTTATCGATCTTGTTCTAGTATGTTGGGAAGTCAATATCATATCTGCCAAAAAAATCCAGCCGATCTGATTGAAAAAATTTCTGTTTCTCCTCCCTTATGAGGTACCAAAAAAGAATAATGATGTTAGTTGCTGGACGCCATGGAATCCCTGTGTTTGAAAAGGAGCTCACCATCATTTTTGTTGTTATTTTGTACTCCCTTCGATCGGAAATAACTGTCAGGAACTTAGTACAAATTTTGTACTAAGCTAGTACAAAATTGCCGACATTTATTTCCAATCGGAGGGAGTATTTATTATCTTGCAAGGCAGAAATCTAGCGTGGATGAACTCTTCCTTGTCATTAGTAGCTCATTGTACTTTGCTTAACTTCTAGTTGCTCGCTATATCATCGTAAAACTAAATTCGGTTTGAGAATCGTTGCAGAGTGTATTTCAGATTCTCATCAACACCCCTCCTCCGCCCAAGCACTGCCAGTGACGATTTGTCCTGTGGAGATCTACTTTCCTTGCAAAGACTCCAATGTGTTGGATCTGTGAAGGAAATATGAAGGCATAACACACAGTAGACTGGTAAACGTGATCGCGGTGTAGGGCGCCATCACTGGTAAACGTGTGAATTGTCCGGCCCCCGTGCGTTGCTGTAACAGGCTTTTTGAATCTACTCTGAAAATGCATGCAAGATGAAACATGCAAGTTGTACGTTGATGACCTTCATATAATATCTGAATTATTGGCCCATATATTTTGCGCATCAAAAGAAAGACCTTCAAATTAGACCAAAATAAATTGGATTAACTTTGGAGAACAAATGATCGAGGTAATGCATAAGAATCACTACGGCTCATGAAAAGAAATAATTGCATCAAAAGTAGTTATAATATAGCAGCTTTTAGGAATAACACTTGACACAAGACATGCAAACAGCTATATATAGTTACCTTCACACATTACCTCGGACACAGATAGGCGATCTTGAAGCGGTAAAAGTGGGAAAGATTGGAATCGAGCAGGCGGAGGAGCCATGTTGGAAAGATTGGAATTGCTGAAAGCGGACGGCGTTCAAGTCATCACCAATTCACCAGCGGAGTCAGGTTGTAGCTGAGGCTTTGCCAGGCATGTGCATGGCTCATGGTTGGCTTTTGGCTGTACTTGATGGCCGGGTGCACTGAAGTTTTGCGTCGAGGATGATACAATTCGTGGCAACTCAGCGAGATGGCAGACATGTACTACCATGATCTGGAATCAATAATGGCGAGACGTCCGAGTATAACTTGATGAGAGACATCCATGGAGACAATTGAATCAAGAAAATCCAGAGAATGACGGGACGCTCGTGTTGTGTGAAAAGCAGACGTCATTGAAGTCGTCACCGGCGGAGTCAAGTTTCTGTAGCTGCTGCTTGCCGGGCATGCGCATGGTTCATGTTTAGTCTGGCTGTTGTTGCTGGTCGGCCGAATAAACAATGGCGAGAGCAGAACTTGAGGAGAGACGGCCATGAAGTAGATTGAACTGACAAAATCAGAGAGCTATGTGGTTTTCGATCAGGGAGAGTCCTAGTTTTGCTCGCTGGTTTTCTAGCAAGATAAAGAAACGTTAGCTATTTGGTTTTCTCTCCTTACGTCGTACTGGTAACGGAATCGAACTATGTTTTTTTCGGCAGATGCCGATTGAATTTTCCTTTCACGTGGACTCTAGCTAGCGTTTTTCTTTCACGTGGACTCTAGCTAGCGTATTTCTTTCACGTGGACTCTAGCTAGCGTATATGCTGATTGATCTCCACCGTGGGTTGATCTTAACTTTTTCTTGTCAAATCTCTACCGTTAGTTGTTAGTTGTTTTAATAATATAATAGATTCTTGTTCATGATAATGTTTATATTCCATGCTAGAATTGTATTAAGCGAAAACTTTAATACTTGCGTGGTTTATGAACAACACCGTGTCCCTAGTACGCCTCTATGGACTAGCTCATTGATTAATGATGGTTAAGGTTTCCTAACCATAGACATGAGTTGTCAATTAATAATGAGATCATGTCATTAGGAGAATGATGTGATGGACAGACCCAAATAAAGCACATCAATTAGATTGTGTCATTGTGTTCATCTTTGCGAAGCTTTTTCTTATGTCAAGTATTGTATTCCTTAGACCATGAGATAATGCAACTCTCTAGCGCTGGAAGAGAGCTTTGAGGTCATTAAACGTAATCCTATGAAAGGGTGATCATAAAGGTGTCTCTCAGGTAATCGAAAAGTACTTGTTGGGTTGTATGTATTGAGATGGAATTTGTTCCTTCCAAGTCAGAGAGATATACTTCGGGCCCACTCGGTAATCGATATCAACACCGCTTGCAAGCATGTGGTTAAGGAGTTAATTACAAAGTGATATCAGATTACAGAACGAGTAAAGTACTTGCTGTGAACGAGATTGAACTAGGTATGCCGATACCGACGATCGAATCTCAGGCGAGTAAAATATCGCGAGACGAAGGGAATACAAATACGGGATTGATTGAATCCTGACATCGTGGTTCATCCGATATGATAATCGTTGAGTCCGTGGGAGTCAATATGGATTTCCAGATCCCGCTATTGATTATTGATGGAGATCATGTCCACGAATTCTCGAACCTGTAGGGTCACACACTTAACGTGCATCAGCGCTAGGGTAGTTTTTCGGGATATATGTGAAAGCGTTTCAGAGAGTTCAGAATTGTTCCGGGTGAAAACATATAATGTCTATTAATTACAGGAATTAATAAATATTAAATGATATTTATTTAAAAGAAATAAATAAAGAAAAAAAGAAGCATCGCGGCGGCCAGGAACGTCCTGGCTCGCTCGATCGCTACGAGCGACGCGGCTAGGAACGTCCTGGCTCGCTCGCTGGGGGCCGGGTGGGCTTTTGATCCACGATGGATCGTGCACGGGCGTGTACTCCAAGGAACGGCCAGCGTGGCCGATCGTCATGAGCAAGTCAAACTTGCTTTGCAAGTATGCGTACGGGTCAGCTATAAAAGGGACTGGTGCGTCGCTAGTTTTGTACGCCCTAATTCCCGCGGAGCCGCTGCCTGGTTTCTGAAGCCTCTTTTTCCCGTTCTTCTTCCATCACGCAAACAGGCGAAGCCCTGTCGACGTGTACTCTCCACCATAGACACCATGTTGTCGTGTTGTCGATCCCATCTACCACTCCATCATATCTCGCTGGACCGGGAAGGCGAAGTCGTTGGTGCGCTGTACGTATGCATCTCTCGGAGGCGTCGCCACTTGCGATGTTGGATCAGATCGGATCGCGAGGAGGAGAAGGCTAGTACAACTACATCATCCACGTTCTGTTGAACGTTTCCGCCGTGCGATTTCTTCAAGGGTATGTAGTGATGGGTTCGTAGCATAGAAAACAAATAAAATTCCTACGCATAAACACAAAAACTAGCCAAGAACATCTACGAGATGGTAGCAAGGGAGAGTAACCCTCGAAGACCGGTAGCGGGGATTACATTCCCGCACAAACGTTGCCGATGGAGAGTCGAGGAAGATGCACATAGTCGACGTAGTGGTTCACTTGACGATCACGAGATCGTGTACACGGCGCCACAACCGGCGGCGTCCCCGTACTCGGTCACACATACGGCTTGCCGTCGTCTCCTCCACGCCCTCGGTCTAGCGGGGCAGCAGCAGAAGGTATCCGCCAGACACTCCAACACTCACTTCTTCAAGTGTGTGAAACTCGAACTAACAATCCGGCAGAGCTTCGCTAAGCCAAGACGGATTTGGGGCAGCAACTTTGCGGGAGAGGGGAAGAACCAAAGTGTGTGAAACTTGGAGGAGAGGGGGGGGGGGTTTATATGGGAGGAGGGGGCAGCCCCCTTGGGGGGTGGCCGGCCCCTAGGAGGAGGTCCTCCTCCTCATCATGGTGGTAACCCCCCCTTCATGCCCTTCATGGTGGTAACCCCCTCATCAACATGAGGTAACCCCCATTTTAATTTTGCATGACATTCATGCTAATTAAAATTCACACTTATTGATTTAATAAAACATTTTTATTTCTTTAATATTTGTTAATTCATTCAATTAACAAACATTAACAAATAAACCCTTGAGTTATTTCAATATCCCGAAACAGTTTCAGTGCTTTTCTGAAACAACCCTCATGCTGTCCTGTAATTCGATCGGAGTATTGTATCCACTCAAAAACGACGGCGAACGTTAAGTGTGTCACCCTACGGTTCGTGAATAACGTGGACATGATTGAGACTCCTCTCTGATCAATAATCATCAGCGGGATCTAGAAATCCATGATGACTCCCACTTACTCAATGATGAACTAGTGATCTGTAACATCCCATGCTTGTTAAATAAATAAAGTACTTTGTCATCATCATGGCATGCATTTGTTTTGCACATAAGAAAATTTTGCATTTGAAATTATATTAAAAACCCTAATATGTGCAAATGTCCCTATTGGAGTTTGCTTTCAAATGTTCTAAAAAGGTTTGCAAACAAAATTTGTGGAGCTTCTACTATTTCTCTAAAAAGTCCCTACCAAATTTCAGAATTTCTGCACACCATTTAAAGTACCAAATCTTGCAAAACCTCTCTGTTTTAATTCTTTCCAAGAATCTTCCAAACCCTAGGGGGTTTTCTGCAAAATCTTCGTTGTCTTCTTCCCCAGGAGGCAAGCTCCTGCGTGTCTTGCGCAGGGCCGCCGGCGTGCCACCTCCTTCTTGCCGCTTGGAGGCTGAGAAGGACCCCTCTGGAGCAGCCCCTGCACGCCACGCCACTCCCTCTTCCTTTCTTTCTTCCCCTGGTTCTCTCCCTCTTCCTCTCTGCTTCTCTCCCGAGAACCACCGCCGGACCCGAGCTCGGCCGCCGCCTCTCGCCGCCGTTCCGAGCCTCCCCGGTCTCCTCCGAGCTCGTCCCCAGCTCCGCCTCGCCACCCTCGTCCTCCTCGCAGCGGGAATCGGGCCGTGGTCGCCGGAGACGCCGCCACCGTCGCTGATTCTCCCCGCAGACCTGCGAGCCACCGCCGCCGAATTCGCCGCCGTCGGCGCTCCTCCGGCCGAACCGACACCGCCGTCGACCTCCTGGTGAGCCAAGGGTTCTCCTGGACCCCTCCCCCTCCTTTTCCTCGCGCCGGAGCGCCGCCTCCATGCTCCCCTGCGGGAGCCCCGCCATGGCCGGGCTGCTCTGGCCGAGCTGGCCAGGCTGGCCTGTCATATGGGCCCGGGGCCCTCCAGTCAGTGACCCTGGGTCAACAGATCCTGGGTACAAAAAGGCCTGCAGCCTTTTTCAATTTCAGAATATAACCGAAACTTGCAAAATTCATAGTTTATTCATTGTTTATCAGAAAATTATGAATAATATGTCAAAATGCTCAGAAAAATGAACTCTACCTGTTGGTGTCATTATCATGCATTGCTAATCAACTTTGAACCCTGTTTAATTAGAAGAACCAATTGTACCCCCTCCGGTGGAATCTAGGGTTTATCGGATCCCCGTTTCGGAGTCGTCCGAAACCCCCGCTGCCTGACTAGCTAGTATTAGGGTTTATTTTGAGCATCTTAAACATGTCATATCATCATACTTGCTTGCACATCGATGCATTTATGTTGATTTTGTTTTTCCTTTCCGATGTTTCTTCCTCTCGGTAGAATCCGAGACCGCGACCGAGATCAACGCCAATACTGATCAGTACAACTACATCGAAGGACAAGGCAAGCGTCTGATCCTATGTTCTCAAAGTATTTCCATTCTTGCTCAGTCGCTTACGATTCAAATATCTTTTATCGGTAGTTAGAGTAATCCTATCTACTCTATGCTCTTTGTCGCCTAAACTACCTGATCCACTGCTCTCAGTATGACTAGGTTTCGCTTGTGTGCATTGCTAGAGCCTCTTTATCTACTATGCTTAGCCCTGCTTAGTTGGTAACCTCTGATCCATCTAGTTGATGACTCCGAGCTATGAATGAACCTAGTATGACAGGATGTTGTGGTATGATCTGTGAGGTTTGTTGAAACATGCTTAAAGGCTGGGATGAGCCGCCACATTGGGATGTGGTTATTTGACTCATTCTTGCCGACCCTAGGACCCGAGTTCTCGCCTCTTGAACCAAGACCGAGCGTACAACCACACGAGGCCCTATAATGGCACCCTCTTGACTAACTAACTTGCCTAGTCTGTTCCATGAGTCACCTTATTTGGGTGTTTAAACTTTGTTTTGAACGTGGCCGGGGTTGCTTGAGGTGCGGCCTCTGGTAAACCAACCCCTGCGCACAATTAGAGGGATCGACTTCGGGACTGGAGCCGTTACGGCGGAGCTTCCCTCTTTTAGTGAACTCATGGTTTGGACGAAAGTAAGGTAAAGGTCGTGGTCAACCACCCTCTGTTGGCTATCCAAGGAGAAAGCTATAACGTTGGCATTAGGAGTCGGTTGGCACGTGTGGGTAAAGTTGTGCACCCCTGCAGGGTTAAATCTTTTCGAAAAGCCGTGTCCACGGTTATGGATGACTTGGGAATGGATTCTGTGATCATAGACAACTTTAACCGAATGGTAAAACTTGGCAACTTAAAGTGGGAATAAGATTACTTCCTCTGGGTGATAGGGGGGGTGATCCTAGTTGATAGGTTCAGGTGAAGATGATTCGGTGGATATCTTATGATGATCAATAGAGCTGGTATCGCTCTCTCCCTCTTTTAAAATGATCTGAGTAGACGAGCTTCTATTCTTATCTGTCTTGCAAATAAAACTTGCTTTATGCAAAGAAACTCCAAAGAAAGCCTTTCTAACCAAGCATTTAGCTAATAGGTAGCTAATAGGTTAGTAAGTCTTGCTGAGTACCTTAAGTACTCACCCTTGCCTCGTTGTTGTTTTTCTACAGAGGAAGTTGCTCCAGCCGAAGGTGGTTTCTACGTGGACATCGACGAGTAGTTGGGAGTTCCCAGGCAGCAGCCTGAGACTTAAGGGTTGGACGTCGCTTTATGTTTAAGGCCTCTTAGGCCATTTGCTATCTTGTTATGTAGCATAACATAATTTGCTTTCCGTTGCTTGTTGTATTGTGGTCAGTGACCTCTGCATGTAATAATTTGGATCTTTACTCTGCTAAGAGTTTGAACTACTAATGCTTTGAGTCGTAGAGTCACTGTTGTGCTATCAGTTGTGGTTACCCATCTCGTGCATGATGCGTGTATGTTTATAAAGTGCACGAGAGGGGTTTAAGGCTCTCGAGCTCTCTGTTATGCAGTCTTGGTTATGATTAGTTTCACGGCGCTTCGAGATGTGTGGAGCCGATGTTTAATTCCGGCATGCCTGCCGATGGTGTTCCGGCCTGGGATTGGTAACCCCAGTATCACTCGTTGCTAGCGTGACTAATACACATAACATATCTGTATAGCTTAGATCCCGGGGTCCGACAGCTTTTGGTATCAGAGCAGGACTGCCTGTAGGAAAACCCTTACTACTGGTCGTTGTTGTGTCTAGTGGTTGTGAAAACTACTTGAAAGCTAAACCTTATTTGCAAAAACTCTAAGTAGGATTCTTTTTACTCCTTACCTGGTGTAACTCTGCTTCCAAGTTATCTTTCCCAAGTTTGATTGGAAAATGATTTTATCTTATGCTCCTCATTTCAAACCTTAGGATCAACGGGTTTGGGTAGTTTTTCTTTAGTACTCCGTACCTGGTTGCAAGTCTCAGAGTTCCAAGTCTCTTGAGTTAATCTGACAGTTTGTCCCAAATCCCTGTTCCGAATGCATAGACTCCATCCGTTGGCCTCTATATGCTCCTCTATTAAATTTATCCTATCCGACAGGACTTGGTGATTGTATATCATCCCTGCTTCCATTGTCATGGGTTGCAAGTCGTTTGGTAGTGTATACATTTTGTATGCCCTTCTACTGCCATGTTTGATGCGATGATATATTTTTACATCATATGTCTTGTTTTCCATCATGTGCCTTAAATTTGGTATATGTTAGTTTCCGTTGAATTCTTCCGGTGGATCTATATCTCATGGTTCCTGTCTTCTTCTCAGGATGTCGAGTGGTACTCGCAGTGGTGGTAATCATGGTCATGGCCGTGGGGATGGTCCAGAGGATAATGTTGACCTTCCTCCACCGCCATCTATGGTCCAACTGATGGCCATGTATGAAGCCAATTGCGCTGACAACATGAGGCTCCTTGAGAGGATTGAGCGCAATACTGCTCAACGTCGGGATGAAGGAGTCGGAATCAAAAGCTTCATCCGCCTCACCCCACCAGTGTTCAGTTATTCTACTGAGCCATTGGATGCTGACTACTGGCTCCGCACTATCGAGTGTAAGCTGGAGGTTGCCCATGTTGCTCAAGCTGATTGGGTGACTTTTGCTGCGTACCATCTTGAGGGAGCTGCTGGTTCATGGTGGGAGAATTTCCTGTTGCTGTAGCCTGCCAATCATGTTGTGACTTGGCAAGAGTTCAAAACTGCCTTCCGAGGGTATCACATTCCGGAGGGTCTAATGGAGCTTAAAAGGGAGGAATTTCTGAAGCTAAAGCAGGGCAATGGTTCTGTTTGCGATTATCAAGGTCACTTCAGCCGCCTTGCTTGCTATGCTCCTGAAGAGGTGTCTACTGATGCCAAGAAACAGGCATTGTTCCGCAAAGGACTGGATCCTGAACTTCGTCGTGATCTTCATCTCTTGGACTTCAACACTCTACAAGATCTCGTGAATAAAGCCATGAAGGCAGAAAGAGGAAAGGTGGAGTATGAGGAAACACGTAAGCGTCCTTCAGATGCTGTTCAACCTTCTGGTTCAAGCACTCGGCGTCGCCGTGTCTTTATTCCCTATAGTGTCGTGCCTCGTCCTCCTTATGCACCCAAGCCTTCTGGTTATGCTCCTCGTCCGCCTACACCAAAGAACTCAGGTGGGCCTTCTGACGGCACTCGTCCGGCAGGTCTCATTTGCTACGCTTGCAGACAGCCTGGTCACTACTCATATGAGTGCCCTCAAAAGAATTCTGGTCATGGAGTTCCTCCGCCAAAGAAAGTTGACAAACCTACTGTTGTTGGACATGGTCGGCTGAATCATGTCTCTATTGAGGAAGCTGAGGAAGATCCAAGCGTCATTCTGGGTACGCTTCGTATCAACTCAATTCCAGCTACAGTTTTATTTGATTCTGGAGCATCACATTCATTCATCTCTCAAGAGTTTGCACGGATGCATGGCATAGTTTTTGAGACAATGTCTTCCCCTATGGAAATTAAAAATCCCGGGTCTCGTTGGCAAACCATCTGGGTTACTCAGGAGGTCATACTCAACATAGGATACCTCTTATTTCCAACCTCTCTCATTGCCCTCAAGTCAACTGATATTGATGTCATCTTGGGCATGAACTGGCTGACAAAGTATCAAGCTGTCATTGATTGTGCAGTCAGGTCTATTAGCATAACCGATCTTTCTGGCAATACAGTTTTGTATTGGTCTTCACCAGCAACTGCTCCATCAGCAAGATTTGTTCCGGAGGCTGAGTTGTATGCCATTGATGTCCTACCTCCACTTGAAATTCATGATGTACCGGTGGTCTGTGACTTTCCAGATGTCTTTCCTGAAGAATAACCTGGCATGCCACCTAATCGAAGTGTGGATTTTGTCATCGAGTTGGTTCTTGGAACCGCTCCAGTTTCCCGAAGACCTTATCATATGCCTCCAGAAGAATTGGTTGAACTAAAGAAGCAACTAGAAGAGTTAGAGGAGAAAAAGTTCATCCAACCTAGTACCTCTTCTTGGGGATGTCCTGCACTCTTCGTCAAGAAAAGGGATACCAACATTCCGCGACTGGTTGTTGATTACCGACCGCTCAATGCTGTGACGATCAAGAACAAGTATCCTCTTCCTCGAATCAATGATCTTTTTGATCAATTGACTGGTGCCACAGTCTTCTCCAAGATGGACTTAAGATCAGGGTACCATCAAATTAAAATCAGAACTGAAGACATTCCAAAAACGGCGTTCATGACTCGTTACGGTCTTTACGAGTATACGGTCATGTCCTTTGGCCTCACCAATGGTCTAGCCACATTTATGCGGCTCATGAACTTTGTGTTCATGGAGTATCTTGACAAGTTCATTGTGGTCTACATCGACGATATTCTAATCTACTCGAAGACCGAAGAAGAACATGCTGAACATCTACGTCTAGCTTTAACAAAGCTTCGTGAACATCGTCTCTATGCCAAGTTCTCTAAATGTGAGTTCTGGTTGCAAGAGCTCATCTTCCTTGGTCATGTTGTCTCTGCAAATGGTGTTGCAATGATTCCAGACAAAGTTCAATCTGTTCTTGACTGGGAAACCCCTAAGTCAGCTAAGGACATCCGAAGTTTTCTTGGACTGGCTGGTTATTACCGTCGATTCATTGAAAATTTCTCCAAAATTGCCAAGCCGATGACTGATCTTCTCAAGAAGGATAAGAAGTTTGAGTGGTCAGAAAAGGCACAAGAAAGTTTCCAGGTTTTGAAAACCAAACTGACTATTGCTCCTGTGCTTGTCCTCCCGGACACTAGCAAGGACTTTGTCGTCTTCTGTGACGCATCTCTTCAAGGGCTCGGATGTGTGTTGATGCAAGATGGCCATGTGGTTGCCTATGCCTCTCGATAGTTGAAACCGCACGAGCTCAATTATCCAACTCATGATCTAGAGCTTGCAGCTGTGGTACATGCTCTTAAGCAATGGCGACATTACCTTCTTGGTAGTCGTTGCGAGTTGTACTCGGATCATCAAAGTCTAAAGTATCTCTTCACCCAACTGGATCTGAATCTCAGACAGAGAAGATGGTTGGAACTCATCAAAGATTATGATCTAGGTCTCAACTATCAACCTGGCAAAGCCAATGTCGTTGCTGACGTGCTAAGTCGGAAATCCTATTGTAACAATCTCATGATCCAGCAGGATCAACCTTCTCTCCATGAGGAATTTGCACGTCTTAACCTCGAAGTTGTACCTCGTGGTTTCCTGGCAAACTTAGAGGTTAAACCCTCTCTTGAAGACCAGATCAAGGATGCTCAGAAGCGTAGCTTGGGTATTTCTAAGATGAAGAAGAGCATTGCTAGCGGAAAGGCTAAATGTTTCTCCATCGATGATCATGGTGTAGTCTACTTTGGTAACCGTCTAGTGGTGCCAAAGAAACAGAAGCTAAGGGAGCTGATTCTCCAAGAAGCTCATGAGTCACCTCTCTCTATTCATCCTGGAACTACAAAGATGTATCAGGATCTCCGCCAAAGGTTCTGGTGGACCCGGATGAAACGAGAAATTGCTCACTTTGTTGCTGAATGCGACGTTTGTCGTCGTGTAAAAGCTGAACATCAGAGACCAGCGGGTACTCTTCAACCTCTATCTATTCCCGAGTGGAAATGGGATGAAGTTGGCATGGATTTTATTACTGGCCTTCCCAAAACCCAAAAGGGAAGCAATGCTATATGGGTGGTCGTTGATCGCCTATCTAAGGTTGCTCACTTCCTTCCAATTCGAGAAGACATTACTGCTAGCCAATTGGCGGATCTGTATGTTTCCCGGATAGTCACTCTTCACGGTGTTCCAAAGAAAATCATCTCTGATCGTGGAAGCCTATTTACCTCCAAGTTCTGGGCTAGTTTCCAACAAGCTATGGGAACTCGTCTCTCCTTCAGCACGGCCTACCATCCTCAAACTGGTGGTCAAACTGAGAGAGTGAATCAAATTCTTGAAGACATGCTTAGAGCGTGTGTTATATCTTTTGGCAAGAATTGGGAGAAGTGCCTTCCATTTGCTGAATTTGCCTACAACAATAGCTTCCAGTCTAGCTTGGGCATGGCACCTTTTGAAGCTCTATATGGAAGAAAATGTCGAACACCGCTAAATTGGTCTGAAACCGGAGAAAGACAATTCTTTGGACCGGATATGATCCAAGAAGCAGAAGATCAAGTTCGCATCATCCGAGAGCGCTTGAAAACCGCTCAATCTCGTCAGAAGAGCTACTATGATCGTCATCATCAAGATGTGAGCTATGAAATTGGTGAGAAAGCTTATCTCCGAGTCACTCCTCTAAAAGGAGTTCACCGCTTCGGTATTAAGGGCAAATTGGCTCCTCGCTATGTTGGTCCCTTCCCCATTATCGCTAAGCGAGGAGAGCTTGCCTATCAATTGGAGCTACCATCAACTTTTCCTAAAATCCATGATATCTTCCATGTGTCGCAACTCAAGCGTTGCTTCAAAGATCCCATCCGTGGTGTTGATCATGAGGCACTTGATCTCCAAGATGATTGAACTTATCGAGAGTATCCTGTTCGTATCCTTGACGAAGCCGAGCGTAAAACTCGACGTCAAAGTATCAAATTCCTGAAAGTTCAATGGTCTCATCACTCTGAGCAAGAAGCAACCTGGGAACGAGAAGATCGTCTTCGATCTGAGTACCCTGCCTTCTTTTCTAAAACTTAGGAATCTCGGGACGAGATTCTTGTAAGGGGGGTAGAGTTGTAACATCCCATGCTTGTTAAATAAATAAAGTACTTTGTCATCATCATGGCATGCATTTGTTTTGCACTTAAGAAAATTTTGCATTTGAAATTATATTAAAAACCCTAATATGTGCAAATGTCCCTATTGGAGTTTGCTTTCAAATGTTCTAAAAAGGTTTGCAAACAAAATTTGTGGAGCTTCTACTATTTCTCTAAAAAGTCCCTACCAAATTTCAGAATTTCTGCATACCATTTAAAGTACCAAATCTTGCAAAACCTCTCTGTTTTAATTCTTTCCAAGAATCTTCCAAACCCTAGGGGGTTTTCTGCAAAATCTTCGTTGTCTTCTTCCCCAGGAGGCAAGCTCCTGCGTGTCTTGCGCAGGGCCGCCGGCGTGCCACCTCCTGCTTGCCGCTTGGAGGCCGAGAAGGACCCCTCTGGAGCAGCCCCTGCACGCCACGCCACTCCCTCTTCCTTTCTTTCTTCCCCTGGTTCTCTCCCTCTCCCTCTCTGCTTCTCTCCCGAGAACCACCGCCGGACCCGAGCTCGGCCGCCGCCTCTTGCCGCCGTTCCGAGCCTCCCCGGTCTCCTCCGAGCTCGTCCCCAGCTCCGCCTCGCCACCCTCGTCCTCCTCGCAGCGGGAATCGGGCCGTGGTCGCCGGAGACGCCGCCACCATCGCCGATTCTCCCCGCAGACCTGCGAGCCGCCGCTGCCGAATTCGCCGCCATCGGCGCTCCTCCGGCCGAACCGACACCGCCGTCGACCTCCTGGTGAGCCAAGGGTTCTCCTGGACCCCTCCCCCTCCTTTTCCTCGCGCCGGAGCGCCGCCTCCATGCTCCCCTGCGGGAGCCCCGCCATGGCCGGGCTGCTCTGGCCGAGCTGGCCAAGCTGGCCTGTCATATGGGCCCGGGGCCCTCCAGTCAGTGACCCTGGGTCAACAGACCCCAGGTACAAAAAGGCCTGCAGCCTTTTTCAATTTTAGAAAATAACCGAAACTTGCAAAATTCATAGTTTATTCATTGTTTATCAGAAAATTATGAATAATATGTCAAAATGCTCAGAAAAATGAACTCTACCTGTTGGTGTCATTATCATGCATTGCTAATCAACTTTGAACCCTGTTTAATTAGAAGAACCAATTGTACCCCCTCCGGTGAAATCTAGGGTTTATCGGATCCCCATTTCGGAGTCGTCCGAAACCCCCGCTGCCTGACTAGGTAGTATTAGGGTTTATTTTGAGCATCTTAAACATGTCATATCATCATACTTGCTTGCGCATCGATGCATTTATGTTGATTTTGTTTTTTCCTTTCCGGTGTTTCTTCCTCTCGGTAGAATCCGAGACCGCAACCGAGATCAACACCAATACTGATCAGTACAACTACATCGAAGGACAAGGCAAGCGTTTGATCCTATGTTCTCAAAGTATTTCCATTCTTGCTCAGTCGCTTATGATTCAAATGTCTTTTATCGGTAGTTAGAGTAATCCTATCTACTCTATGCTCTTTGTCGCCTAAACTACCTGATCCACTGCTCCCATAATGACTAGGTTTCGCTTGTGTGCATTTCTAGAGCCTCTTTATCTACTATGCTTGGCCCTGCTTAGTTGGTAACCTTTGATCCATCTAGTTGATGACTCCGAGCTATGAATGAACCTAGTATGACAGGATGTTGTGGTATGATCTGTGAGGTTTGTTGAAACATGCTTAAAGGCTGGGATGAGCCGCCACATTGGGATGTGGTTATTTGACTCATTCTTGCCGACCCTAGGACCCGAGTTCTCGCCTCTTGAACCAAGACCGAGCATACAACCACACGAGGCCCTATAATGGCACCCTCTCGACTAACTAACTTGCCTAGTCTGTTCCATGAGTCACCTTATTTGGGTGTTTAAACTTTGTTTTGAATGTGGCCGGGGTTGCTTGAGGTGCGGCCTCTGGTAAACCAACCCCTGCGCACAATTAGAGGGACCGACTTCGGGACTGGACCCATTACGGCGGAGCTTCCCTCTTTTAGTGATCTCATGGTTTGGACGAAAGTAAGGTAAAGGTCGTGGTCAACCACCCTCTACCGGCTATCCAAGGAGAAAGCTATAACATTGGCATTAGGAGTCGGTTGTGAAGGGTTTCGCAGCATAGTAAATCAAAAATTTTCCTACGGATGCGAACAAGAAAGCCAAGATCTAATCTAGGAGATGTAATCAACGAGAGAGGTAGATGAGATCTTCATACCCTTGAAGATATCGCACAGCGGTAACGTTCAAGAGAACGTGGTTGACGTAGTCGTACTCGCCGTCTCCTCCTCGCGATCCGATCCGATCCTACGCCGCAAGTGGCGGCGCCTCCGAGAGTTGCACACGTGCGGTGCAGCGACGTCTCCACCTTCCTTGGTCCAGCAAGTATGGTGGAGAGATAGATTGGATCAGCAGCACGACGGCGTGGTGCTTATGGTGGAGAGTTTCTGCGGCAGGGCTTCGCCTACGCGCAGTCGCGAGAGAGAGAGAGGGAGGGCAGCAGGGGCGGCTAGGGTTTGGGTCTTAGGGTGAGGGAGGGCTGCGCCCCTGCCCCCCCTTATATGGGGGGCTGGGCGGCCAGCTTGGTCCCTCCTCCAATCCCTAGCCGACTTGGATAAGGAAGAGTGGGGGGCAAGTTTCCCCCCCTTCCTTATTTGAAGATTCCTTTAGGGTTTCCCCTTGGGCTTGGCCGGCTGGGCCTTAGGGGCCTTGTGCACCTGGCCCAAGGCGGCCAGGGCACTTCCCCTTAGGCCCACGCAGGCCTCCGTCAAGTGGGCCCACGTTGGTCCCACTCCGGAACCTTCTAGAACCTTCCGGTACAATACCGATAAACTCCGAAACCTTTCCGGAATCCAAAAACTGCTTTCCTTTATATGAATCTTATTCTCCGGACCATTCCGGAACCTCTCGTGACGTCCTGGATCTCATCCGAGACTCCGAACTAAAACTCATAAACCAATTATCCATTCTATCCTAGCGTCGATGCACGTTAAGTGTGTGACCCTACGGGTTCGAGAATATGCAGACATGATCTTCTATCAATAATCAATAGCGGGATCTGGAAACCCATATTGACTCCCACATATTCATCGATGATCATATCGGATGAACCACGATGTCAGGATTCAATTAATCCCGTATATGTATTCCCTTCGTCACACGATATTTTACTCGCCCGAGATTTGATCGTCGGTATCGCCATACCTAGTTCAATCTCGTTCACAGCAAGTACTTTACTCGTTCCGTAATCCGATATCACTTCGTGATTAACTCCTTAACCACATGCTTGCAAGCGGTGTTGATATCGATTACCGAGTGGGCCCGAAGTATATCTCTCCGACTTGGGAGGGACAAATTCCATCTCGATACATACAACCCAACAAATACTTTCCGATCACCTGAGAGACACCTTTATTATCACCCTCACATAGGATGACGTTTGATGACCTCAAAGCTTTCTTCCGATACTAGGGAGTTGTATTATCTCATGGTCTAAGGAATACAATACATGACATAAGAAAAGCTTCGCAAAGATGAACACGATGACACGATCTAATTGCTCTGCTTTATTTGGGTCTGTCCATCACATCATTCTCCTAATGATATGATCTCATTATTAATTGACAACTCATGTCTATGGTTAGGAAACCTTAACCATCATTAATCAATGAGCTAGTCTAGTAGAGGCGTACTAGGGACACGGTGTTGTTCATAAACCACACAAGTATTAATGTTTCCGCTTAATACAATTATAGCATGGAGTATAAACATTATCATGAACAAGAAATATGATAATAACAATATTATTATTGCCTCTAGGGCATATTTCCTTCAGTCTCCCACTTGCACTAGAGTCAATAATCTAGTCATACTTGCGCCTTTAACACCTATGGCATTCCGGTGTTATTCATACGCCTTGCACGTGGTAAACCTTATCTACGGGTCTGACACTTTCAGGTCCGTTTGTATTTGCATATTATTTTGCGTCAGCACGCATTTCTCATCTTCTATGAGATGGCATCGTATAAACTTAGTCTTCTGGTGAGACTTTTGTATCTTAGCCGAGACTATGTTGTCACTATTGTCATACAATAGAACTACATAGTACTAGCACACTTAGAAAAAATAGCGATATCCACCGTGCGTCGAAATACTCATTGGTCTGCACACATCGGTATGTATGATTTCCAATAAGTCCGTTGCTCGCTCCATTATTCTGGAGAACGGGTTTTTGATCATCTTGCCCATGAGGCATGGCTTGCACGTGTCAAATGATTCAAAATCAAGAGACTCCAAAAATCCATCAGAATGGAGTTTCTTCATGCGTTTAACGCCAATATGACCTAGACGACAGTGCCATAAAAAGTTGGATTATCACTATCTACTTTGCATCTTTTATGCCACTTCTAAAGCGATTATATACTTAGCCCTCGTTGCAGTGTCCGCCACAATATTAACATTGGAACTCATCCAAGTTATCATGGAACTTTCTTCCATCTTATTATGCCACCTTCTAACTCAAAACAAATAGCTTAAAATTGAGATAAAATTTTACTTGTATGTGTGACAAAGCCAATGTAACTCATTGCAATGAACCATTTGTCACTTCTGCATACAGAACATATTCTTACTTCTTCAAAAGTGCATAAGAATATCTTTACTATTGTCCAACGATCATCATATAAATGCTATAACCTTTAGAGCATTGGACACATCTGGATCTACATATCATGGTATACAAGATTGATAAAATCATTCTTGTAGTTTCACTCATCAAGTGTCAAAACAATTGATTCTTGCTCCAACCTCTTCCATGCAACAAGAACCATTCTTATTGTTTCCATATTGAACAAATTCAATATTTCATCTATGTACTCTGGCAAAACTATATTAACGCCTCAATCTATCTGTATAGACATTGATGCTTAATATTCTGGTTTTACCTAAGTCTTTCATCAAAAACTAATTTTAATGAAAACTTAACAATATCAAGAAAAACACATAATTTCTAATGAACGATATGTCATCTACATAAAGCATTAGAAATATGTCTTAGCGCTCCCACTTACTTTCTTGTAATACAAGCATCTTCAAATATCTTGATGAAATTAACACTTTAACATTTTCATCATTGAAGATTCCAACTTCGCTATGCTTTCTTCTACCATAGAAATTTGCATACATATCTAGCAACCTTTGAATCAACAAAACCCATTGGGTCGTGTCAGATACACGTCCTTGGTGTGCATTCCAGTAGAGGAACGTTGTTTCGTTTATTCAACTATCATATCTCAATATGTAATTGTTGCTAGAATAATTCATATGACGAAGTCAGGGCCCATCATCGCTTCTTTGTATATTGTTGGTTACTATTATCTAATAATATCTCGTCCTCAAATCTTGCTATTTGATTACGACCAACTTGGTTAAATAGGAACTTCGATGTCGTGACTACAACATATTGTAGACGCGTGAGCTATGAATGTAGTTGCCGCTTCCAGAACATTTTTCTGGTGCTGCGCTACTCTGATTATCTTGCTCAGATTCAATAACCTCATCAAGTTCTATCTTCCTCCCACTTAAACCTTTCGCGAAAAACTCCTTCATAAGAAATTCACTTCTTTTAGTGACAATCACTATGTGTTTGGGTTCATAGTAGAAGGAATACCCATTGACTTTCTTTGGGATAACCTACAAAAACTTACTAATCCAATTTTGGTTGTAAACATTTTACACATATGCCTTGCATACCAAAATTCAAGAAAAGACAACTATAACTTGTATGGTGTCATTTCAGCGGATTATGATGGTGCTCTATTTAGTGAAAAGCGGTAGTCTTTAAAGCATAATCCACAAATTATATTGGTAGTTTATTTCATCATTGATCTAACCATGTCAAACAAGGTTTGATTATATCCATCAAAAACTCCATACTCATATGGTGTCTATCATGATGCAAGTTTGTGGAACAATTCCTCTAACTCTTAGATGTTTGCTAAACTTGTAACTCAAATATTCTTCTTTATGATCTAATCATGCTATTTGAATATTCTTGTTACAACAATTTTCACTTCATAAACTGAACAATTTCAATTGTTTCATACTTCTATCTCATCAAGCAGATATACCATACATCTATTCGAGTCATTGATGAAATAGAAAATACACCATGATTGACTTCACACCATGGACTACATACATCAACATGTATGATCGCCATTTAGTTAGTCACTTGTTCTGTCCATGGCCCATGAACGGAGTTTAATCATCTTTAGGAAAAGTTTCACAAGCGTCAATCAATTCAAAATCAAATGACTCGAAAATCTATCAATATAGAATTTCTTTCATGTTTTGTTTCCAATATGACTTAAACGGCGGTGTCACATATAAGTGAAATTTGTTTTGTCTTGCAACCTTTAGCATCAGTGTTATAAATGTCTATTTCACCAACAAGATAATAATAATCTATCCATCGATTATGGAAGACGGTAATAATTTGAACAACCATTGCTCTCATAATACCAGAACAAAATAACAATTATTAAGTTCATGAAATATCTTGAAGGCTAGGTTTGATGTCGACGAGAAGCACAATAACACTTTTATTTGTATCTCGACATGCATCATTACCATATTCTTTTACTAGTTACTTAGGCCATCATAGTTCTTGTATTATTGCTTTGTATGACATTTCATACCAACAATCTAGTATCCAATACCCAAGAATTATGTACTAGCAAAGAATACATCTATAACATGTATATCATTTATATACCTGAGATGGAATTTTCCAGTCTTTTACTTTTCTACCAAATATTTTGCAGATCCTATTTAGCATTTCCTCTCTATTTAGAAGAATCTATCGACATCAATAGTGGCATCAATCATTTGACACATAGTCCAAAGGATGCTAGTCAAATACTAATAGCCTTGGATTTTGCACTTTGAAGTGGATCGCCATCATCATATGATTGGTATTCTTCCAGATTCCATTCTTTAGTATTCTTTTGGTATAGCAAAACCATTTAGCCAATACCTTTTCATTCATCCTATCATGACATCTTTCATGATGAAACTACTATAGCTTATAAGGATGAATGCAAGTATAATATTAGTTCCCAAACTTTTGGGTGATCGGGATGCCTAGCATCTTCAATCTTCGCACATAGTCATACAATATGAGCATATGTTCTTTTACTAAATTATACTTCATCATTTTGCAAACAATCAAAGTTTTAGATATCAAATATCTTTCACTTCTTATTTGTTTCTGAAACAATTCTTTCAGCTCGATGATCACTTTGATTCTCAAACAATTTTGAAGATCAATTTATCATGAAGGCAAACATATGATCTTTAGATACTAAACTTGAATCGTTGCTCTTAGATTAATACAATTTATTAAATCGTATGAAGCAAGCAAGATTTGCTAAAGTTTGCAATAGGACTTAATCTTTAGTCTTGACATTCTAACTAAACGGCACTAGACCAAAAAAAAGATTATCCAGAATTCTATAGTTTCTTTTAACTCAATTTAAGCTAAGTGTCGGTGGGAAACGGTGCCAAAGACTACAACGACTTATGCAAATACAACAAGATTTAGTTCAAGATAATTAGTTCAAGTTAATCAAATTACTAATGAACTCCCACTAAATTCAACATCCCTCAAAGTTGTTTAGTGAAGCATGATCCAAATTCACTACACCGAGACCGATCATCACATGAATGATGTAGCTTTAATGGTGAACATCAACATGTTGATCATATCATCCATATGACTCATGCTTGACCTTTCGGTCTGTGTGTTCCGAGGCCATGTCTGTACATGCTAGGCTCGTCAAGTCAAACCCAAGTATCTCCGCATGTGCAAATACTGGCTTGCACCCGTTGTATGTGAACGTAGAGTTTATAGCACCCGATCATCACGAGATGCTTGAACACGACGAACTTTCGCAACGGCGCATACGAGGGGAGAACACAATTTTATCTTGATCTTTAAGTGAGGAATCATCTTATAATGCTACCGTCGCGATCTAAGCATAATAAGATACATAAAAGGATAAACATCACATGCATATAATTTTATGTGACATGGTATAGCCAATCTCCGCGCCATGATCTCCATCTTGTGCGCACCGGCATGATCTCCATCACTCCACCATGATTGCCTCCACCACGAATAGCAACTACAACTATTGCTAACTACTTAGCGATAAAGTAAAGCTATTACATGGCGTATAAGAAGTTGACACGCAGGTCATACACAATTATAAAGACAACCATATGGCTCCTGCCGGTTGTGAACTCATCGACATGCAAGTCGTGAAAGATTACAAAACATGATCATCGCATACATCACATATATCACATCACATCTTGTGGCCATACCATATCACAAAACACTCCCTGCAAAAACAAGTTAGACGCCTCTACTTTGTTGTTGCATGTTTTACGTGGCTTATGGGAGTAGCAAGCTAAGAACGATTCTTACCTACGAAAAGCCACAACGGTGATATTATGGTTGCTAACATCCGATGTAAGTCCCATGACTACTATAGTGAGAGAAACTGGCATCCACCAGCCGCATGTGTGGAACAAGCCACACGTCAAGTGCGGAGCCGGTCTCGCGAACGCGGTCGCGTAAAGTTGGCCTGGACCGCTTCGATCTCACTATACCGCGCCATAAGAGATACACAACAAGAGGTTTGCAACAGAAAACATCAACGCCCGCAACAAGCATGTTGCGTTCTACTCGTGAAACACATCTACGCATAGAACTAGCTCTGATACCACTGAAGGGTTTCGCAGCATAGTAAATCAAAAATTTTCCTACGGATGCGAACAAGAAAGCCAAGATCTAATCTAGGAGATGTAATCAACGAGAGAGGTAGATGAGATCTTCATACCCTTGAAGATATCGCACAGCGGTAACGTTCAAGAGAACGTGGTTGACGTAGTCGTACTCGCCGTCTCCTCCTCGCGATCCGATCCGATCCTACGCCGCAAGTGGCGGCGCCTCCGAGAGTTGCACACGTGCGGTGCAGCGACGTCTCCACCTTCCTTGGTCCAGCAAGTATGGTGGAGAGATAGATTGGATCAGCAGCACGACGGCGTGGTGCTTATGGTGGAGAGTTTCTGCGGCAGGGCTTCGCCTACGCGCAGTCGCGAGAGAGAGAGAGGGAGGGCAGCAGGGGTGGCTAGGGTTTGGGTCTTAGGGTGAGGGAGGGCTGCGCCCCTGCCCCCCCTTATATGGGGGGCTGGGCGGCCAGCTTGGTCCCTCCTCCAATCCCTAGCCGACTTGGATAAGGAAGAGTGGGGGGCAAGTTTCCCCCCTTCCTTATTTGAAGATTCCTTTAGGGTTTCCCCTTGGGCTTGGCCGGCTGGGCCTTAGGGGCCTTGTGCACCTGGCCCAAGGCGGCCAGGGCACTTCCCCTTAGGCCCACGCAGGCCTCCGTCAAGTGGGCCCACGTTGGTCCCACTCCGGAACCTTCTAGAACCTTCCGGTACAATACCGATAAACTCCGAAACCTTTCCGGAATCCAAAAACTGCTTTCCTTTATATGAATCTTATTCTCCGGACCATTCCGGAACCTCTCGTGACGTCCTGGATCTCATCCGAGACTCCGAACTAAAACTCATAAACCAATTATCCATTCTATCCTAGCGTCGATGCACGTTAAGTGTGTGACCCTACGGGTTCGAGAATATGCAGACATGATCTTCTATCAATAATCAATAGCGGGATCTGGAAACCCATATTGACTCCCACATATTCATCGATGATCATATCGGATGAACCACGATGTCAGGATTCAATTAATCCCGTATATGTATTCCCTTCGTCACACGATATTTTACTCGCCCGAGATTTGATCGTCGGTATCGCCATACCTAGTTCAATCTCGTTCACAGCAAGTACTTTACTCGTTCCGTAATCCGATATCACTTCGTGATTAACTCCTTAACCACATGCTTGCAAGCGGTGTTGATATCGATTACCGAGTGGGCCCGAAGTATATCTCTCCGACTTGGGAGGGACAAATTCCATCTCGATACATACAACCCAACAAATACTTTCCGATCACCTGAGAGACACCTTTATTATCACCCTCACATAGGATGACGTTTGATGACCTCAAAGCTTTCTTCCGATACTAGGGAGTTGTATTATCTCATGGTCTAAGGAATACAATACATGACATAAGAAAAGCTTCGCAAAGATGAACACGATGACACGATCTAATTGCTCTGCTTTATTTGGGTCTGTCCATCACATCATTCTCCTAATGATATGATCTCATTATTAATTGACAACTCATGTCTATGGTTAGGAAACCTTAACCATCATTAATCAATGAGCTAGTCTAGTAGAGGCGTACTAGGGACACGGTGTTGTTCATAAACCACACAAGTATTAATGTTTCCGCTTAATACAATTATAGCATGGAGTATAAACATTATCATGAACAAGAAATATGATAATAACAATATTATTATTGCCTCTAGGGCATATTTCCTTCAGGTTGGCACGTGTGGGTAAAGTTGTGCACCCCTGCAGGGTTAAATCTTTTCGAAAAGCCGTGTCCACGGTTATGGACGACTTGGGAATGGATTCTGTGATCATAGACAACTTTAACCGAATGGTAAAACTTGGCAACTTAAAGTGGGAATAGGATTACTTCCTCAGGGTGATAGAGGGGGTGATCCTAGTTGATAGGTTCAGGTGAAGATGATTCGGTGGATATCTTATGATGATCAATAGAGCTGGTATCGCTCTCTCCCTCTTTTAAAATGATCTGAGTAGACGAGCTTCTATTCTTATCTGTCTTGCAAATAAAACTTGCTTTATGCAAAGAAACTCCAAAGAAAGCCTTTCTAACCAAGCATTTAGCTAATAGGTAGCTAATAGGTTAGTAAGTCTTCCTGAGTACCTTAAGTACTCACCCTTGCCTCGTTGTTGTTTTTCTACAGAGGAAGTTGCTCCAGCCGAAGGTGGTTTCTACGTGGACATCGACGAGTAGTTGGGAGTTCCCAGGCAGCAGCCTGAGACTTAAGGGTTGGACGTCGCTTTATGTTTAAGGCCTCTTAGGCCATTTGCTATCTTGTTATGTAGCATAACATAATTTGCTTTCCGTTGCTTGTTGTATTGTGGTCAGTGACCTCTGCGTGTAATAATTTGGATCTTTATTCTGCTAAGAGTTTGAACTACTAATGCTTTGAGTCGTAGAGTCACTGTTGTGCTATCAGTTGTGGTTACCCATCTCGTGCATGATGCGTGTATGTTTATAAAGTGCATGAGAGGGGTTTAAGGCTCTCGAGCTCTCTGTTATGCAGTCTTGGTTATGATTAGTTTCACGGCGCTTTGAGATGTGTGGAGCCGATGTTTAATTCCGGCATGCCTGCCGATGGTGTTCCGGCCTGGGATTGGTAACCCCAGTATCACTCGTTGCTAGCGTGACTAATACACATAACATATCTGTATAGCTTAGATCCCGGGGTCTGACATGATCGTGTGAACCAATAACGAAATAGTTAATTCCTTTTGTCTCACGATATTATTACTTGTCCGAGATCCGATCATTTGGTATCAACCATACCTAGTTCGATCTCGTTTCCGACAAGTCTCTTTACTTATTCTGTGATAATGCATTCCCGTGACCTAGTCACATGCTTGCAAGCGATTCCAATGCAATATCACCGAGAAGGGCCCAGAGAATATCTTCCTGTCATCGGGTCGGACAAATTCCACTCTTGATCCATGAGCCTCAACTAATACTTTCAGAATACCCAAATCAACCTTTATAATCATCCTGTAACGGTGTGACGTTTGATATCATCAAAGCACTCTTCCGGCATCAGTGATTAACATGATCTCATGGTCTGAGGATTAGAACTATTTCGTATGAGTTTGATATAGTAATGAACTTGATGACTTGATCGTATTGCTATTCGTACTATGGGTGTGAGTGTTCATCACATCATTCTTCTAATGATATGACCCCGTTATTAACAACATCCAATGTTCATGATCAGGAAACCTTGATCATCGGTTAATCAACGAGCTAGTATAAAAGAGAGGCTTTACTAGGAACCTTTTGGTTTATTAATCACACAAGTATTAATGTTTCCGATTAATACAATTCTAGCATGAGAAATAAATATTTATCATAAACATGAAATATGATAATAACCACTTTATTATTGCCTCTCGGGCATATTCCCTTCAATCTCCCACTTGCACTAGAGTCAATAATCTAGTTGATACTTGCGTATATAACACTTATGGCATTCACGTGTTATCCATACGCGTTGCATGTGGTTAATCTGATCTCAAGATTTGACACTTTCAGTTCTGTGTGTATTTACATGCCTTTGCGTCTCTACGCATCACTCATTCTCAAATGAGATAGTTGGGTATAAATTTGGTTCTTTGGTGAGACCTTAGTTCCTTTAGCTAAAATCATGTTGTCACTATTATCGCACAATAGATCTTCATAGTAATAGCCAGCTTGGAACTACACCTAGTTTGATAACAAACTTCTTGACACAAATGCCCTCCTTTGCTACTTCTAAAGCAGCCATATACTCAACCTTTGTTGTAGAATCCATCACAAAGTCTTAACTTTGGAACTCATCCAAATCTATCATGGAACTTCCTTCCATTACATTGTGCCACCTAAACATATAGCTAAAATTGAGATAAACTTAATTTGTATCTTGTGACAAACTTAGTATCAATGTAACACTTTACAATGAACTATGTGTCACTTTGTCATACATAATATATATCTTTAGTCCTTCCAAAGCACATAAGGATATCTTTACTATTGTCCAGTGATCATCTTATGACATTTATCACTCTGGTATATGCTCATAACATTTAGAGCATAGGACATATCTGGATATGTACATATCACGGTATACATGATCAATCAAATCATTCACGTGGCTTCACTCATCAAGTGTCAAAAACACCTGAATCTTGTTTCAACCTCTTCCATGCGGCAAGAACTTTTCTCGTCGTTTCCATATTGAACTTTATTCAATATTTCATCTATGTAATTTGGCACAACCATATTGGCACCTCGATCTACATAGATATCGAGACCCAATATTTTAGTTTTGCCTAAGTCTTTCATTGAAATCTAATTTTAATGAAATTCTTAACCTATGTCAATGAAAGATACATCATTTCCAATTAACAATATGTCTTCTACATAATGTACTAAAAAAATATGTCTCAATGCTCCCACTTAATTTCTTGCAAATGCAAGCATATTCATCGTATCTGATGATACTAAACCTTTTAATTATCACGGTGAATATTCCAACTCCGCGATGCTTACTTCAACCATTGAAGTTTGCATGCCTTTTAGCATCCTTTGAATTTACAAAACCCATTGGACCATGTCATGTATATGTCCTAGGTAACCATTCTATTAGAAGAATGTTGTCTTGTTTGTTGAACTAACATATACCAAACTTGGCATATATAGTGGTTGCTACAGTAATCCGTCCAGACAAAAAATCGCTATGAAAGATCAAATCTTGTCACAGTCAACTTCTTGAACACAATCGTAAACTCTTTTAACGATGTGTCGACTACTTCGCAGATGCAAAACATCCTTGTCTGTTTATAGATCCAAATACATTCATTAGGCTTCATGCCTTTTGAGGATCTTCCAAGTTCAGAAACTTGGTTTCTCATGTATGGAACTATCACGGATTTTATGGCTTCTAGCCATTTGACGGAGTCAGGGCCCATCATCACTTCTTTGCATATAGTTGGTTCATCATTGTCAAACAATAATGATCTATTCTCAAATATAACTATTTGATTGTTACCCGACTCACGCGGTTCAATAGGAACTTAGATCTATGTGACCACAACCTTTGAGGTACGACAGCCATGCGCATTGTGGTCGCCTCCGGGACACTTCCCAGCGCTGCGCTACTCAGCATATATAGCTTAGGTTCAACAACCTAATCAAAGTTCTATTGTCCTCCCACTTGACTTTTCGCGAAAAATTCCTTCTTAAGAAACTTGACATTTTCAGCGACAAACAATTTTGTCTTAGGTGTTCTGGAGGAATACCCAACAGTTACTTTGGGATAGCCTACAAAGACGCATTTATCCGACTTTGGTTGTAAACATTTTACGTATGCCTAGCATACCAAAATTTTAGAAAAGACAACTTGGATTTTATCCCATGCCATAACTCATATGGTGTCATTTCAGCGGATCATGATGGCGCTCTTTTCAGTGTAAAAGCGGTAGTCTCTAAAGTTTTATCCTTAAAATATAATGGCAGTTTTATAGACGACACCTTTGATCCAACGATGTCAAACAAAGTTTGATTTCATCTCTCAAACACTCCATACTCCTATGGTGTTTTGGGAAATATAAGTCTATGGAACGATTCCTCAACTTTTAGGTGTTTGCTAAACTTGTAACTCAAATATCTTCCTTTATGATCAAATCATAAATTCTTTATTATCTTGTTACAATGATTTTCAACTTCATCTAGAAATACTTTGAACAATATTCAAATATTTTATGCTTCTTCCTTATCAAGTAAATATACACATATATCTACTCAAATCATCGGTTAAAGTAAATGAAGTTTAGGAATTCACCACACACGGCTACACATAATGGACTATATACATCAACATGTACAATATCCAATAGGTTAGTCGTCCGTTCTTCTTTGGCCTATGAATGGAGTTTTAATCATCTCTAGGAAATTCTCAAAAGTGTCAATTGATTCAAAATCAAAAGGCTCCAGAATTTCATCAATATGGAGTTCCTTCATGTTTTCTTTCCAATATGATTTAAACGGTGGTGTCACTCATAAGTAATCTTCTAATCATTTGTCTTAAGACATTTTTAGCATCAGTGTTATGGATGTGATTTGTCCAACAAGATAAGCGTTCATCCATCTTTTATGAATGCGGTAATAATTTGAACAACCATTGTTCTCATAATACCTGAACAAAATAACAATTATTAAAACAAATCTTGAATGCTAGGTTTAATTCCAAAGAAACACAATAACAGTTTATTTGTTTTCGATGAGAATCATCCCATATTCATTTGCTAGTTAATTAGGCTATTGTAGTTCTTGTATTGTGTTGTTCTGTATGACAGTTCATACCAACCAATTTAGTATCAAATACCTAAGAATCACATTGTTTTAACAAGCAACGAATACAGCCATAACATGTATATCTTCTATATACCTGAGCTTGACATTTCTAGTCTTTTCTTTTCCGCCAAAACAATTTTTGGATTCTCTTTCAGAAATTCCTTTCTTTTAAGAAGAATCTATCACCATCAATAGTGGTGCCATACACATGGCACATAATTCAAGACGTGATTAGTCAAACACTAATACCCTTGGACTTGCACTTTGAAGTAGATCACCATTATCAAATAATTGGCGTTCTTCCAAATTCCATTCTTTAGTAATCTTTTAGTGTAGTAAACATTTTACCTACATCTTCTATTCATCCTATCATGACAACTTTCATGATCAAGCTACTATAGCTCATGAGGACAAATTGTGAGTATAATGTTAGTTCCCAAAACATTTTTAGGAGATCTGGATGCCTAGCATCTCTAATCTTCACAAATTCTCATACAATATGAGAACATGTGTCTTACTAAATTATACTCTATCACATTGCAACCAAACATTGTTTCAGATATCAAAATATCTTCCACATATGATAGTTTATGAAACAATTCTTTCAGCTCCTAGATAACCTTGATACTAAAAACAACTTTTGAATATCAAGGATCATGCAGGCAAATGTGATACTTAGATACTAATGATACGTCTCCAACGTATCCATAATTTTTGATGCTCCATGCTTGTTTTTACACCATTTGCTTAGTGTTTCGTTACACTTCATGGCACTTTTATGCATTTTCTGGAACTAACCTATTAACAAGTCGCCACAGTGCTAGTTCCCTGTTTTCTGCTGTTTTTGTGTTTCAGAAAAGTTACACAGGAAATATTCTCGGAATTGGACGAAACCAAAGCCAGTCGCCGAGAATTTCACCGAAGCTTCCAGAGATCCGAAGAGGAGATGGAGTGGGGCCACGAGGGCCCCACACAATAGGGCGGCGCGGCCCAGGGGTAGGCCGTGCCCCCTATGTGTGAGGGAGCCTCGGGCCACTCCTGACGATGCCCCTTCGCCTATAAAGACCCCCCGACGGGAAAAACCTAAATACCCAATCACTTTTCCAGAACATATCTCGATCCACCGCCGCCGTCAACCCGAAGATCAGGAGGGTCCAGAAGCTCTTCCCGGCACCCTGCCGGAGAGGGAAATCGCCACCGGAGGTCTTCTTCATCGCCATGCTTGCCTCCGGAGCGATGAGTGAGTAGTCTACCTTGGACTATGGGTCCATAGCAGTAGCTAGATGGTTGTCTTCTCCACCATGTGCTTCATGTTTAGATCTCATGAGCTGCCTTACATGATTGAGATCACCGTTATGTAATTCTACATGTTTGGTTTGTTAGGATCTGATGAATATTGGTGTTATGCTTGAGTTGAAGTACTGGAATTTATCTTATGTTATCTCTATGTTGTTTATGATCTTGCATGCTCTCCGTTGTTAGTAGCTATCTTGGCCAAGTAGTTGCTAGTGACTCCAAGAGGGGGTATTTATGCTCGATAGTGGGTTCATGCCTCTATTTAATCTGGGGGAGTGACAGAAACCTCTAAGGTTGTAGATGTGCTATTGCTACTAGGGGGAAAACAACATTCATATGCTCGAGGGTATATGCTTTGTTTACATTACACACTTTGCTTAATGCAATTATCTGTTGTTCGCAACTTAATACTTGTGGAGTTCTCGGATTGATTCGCCACAAGTGGATTATTAGTCATAGATGGAGTTGGATGGCGGTCTATGTATTTTGTTGTAATGCCCAAAGTAAATCTCATAGTGATCCTCTCATCATATGCACGTTGTCTTTATTCTATTAATTGCCCAACTATAATTTGTTTACCTAGCATGCATTATTTTATCTTATGGAGAGACACCACTAGTGAACTGTGGACCCCGGTCCCATTTCCTTTATATTGCTATCACCTGTTTACTTTACTCGCACTGTTTACTTTACTCGCATACTATTATCACTTTCCACTCGATACGCTCATACCCTTTATTTCAAGCAAACCGGTGAGATTGACAACCTCATCGTAAGTTGGGAGCAAAGTATTTGGTTGTGTTGTGTGCAGGTTCCACGTTGCTACTGGTTGAAGACGCGCTAACAAGTTATCGTTAACGGTGCCCTTGTTAGAGCATCACGCAGCTAGTGGGCATCACCTTCAGTCGTTTGTCTCTCTCCTACTGGATTGACTATCTTGGTTTCATAACTGAGGGAAAACTTGCCGCTATATTCATCAAAACCCTCTCTTGGGGTTTTCCAACTGGCCGGTCATTTTACCTCATCAACTCGGCCCCATCAAGTTTTCTGGCGCCGTTGTCGGGGAGGAAGAAGACTTCTGCAAGGGAAGTTTTTGCACGCACATCCTTTACTTTGTTTTAAGTTTTGCTTTACTTTTTTTTACTTGAATCGTTTTATCAAAAACCCAAAAAAATTAGAATCCTTTGTAGTTGCTTATTATGTCTAGTTCAGTTGCTACTACTATGTCGCCCGAGGATATGATTTTCACTTTTAAGCAAAAGGAGGAGGAAAGTTTTAAAGAAGCTTGGTCTAGAATTTATGATTGGCATGGAAAAACTGAACCGAAAATGACTTTGAGTTTGCTTCTTAGTTGCTTTTACTTTGGACTTGCTCTTTGTTATAGATATGCTTTGGATGCTACTGCAGAAGGTGATTTCCTTCATTGTGATGGATATCAAGCCTTCAATATTATAAAAAAGTTGATTACAATTTATAGCATGCCAACCTATTTTGATTCCTCTCTTGTGTGCATTTTTAATAGACTTGATACTCTTGAGACTCGCACTGCTAGTTTGAATACTTGCTACAATACTTTGCGCCAGCATTTTGATTATGTGCCAACAAATTCTGAACCTTCGAGTTGGTATCCTATGGTAAAAATCACCATTGGTGGTAAAACTTTTTATGCTCGTTGTGATATTATGTCTGAATTTTGTCTTATGCCAAAGAATGTTTATGAATCTTTGAGTCTTTGGAAGCTTTCTGAGGGGGGAGAAGGAATTTCTCTTACTAATAATGCCACTATATTTCCCATTGGAATAGCTGAAGGATTTTTCATAAAAGTCCTAGGAAGAATGATATCTACTGATTATCTTGTTATTGAATGTGTAGGAAAAGGACAAATCACACTTGGAAGATCCATACTGAAGCTCCTGGGCGCCGTCATTGATGTGGGAAAAGGCAATATAAGATTTATCTCTCCACCTTGCAATAGCCACATCTTTCCTAGAGTCAAGAGCAAAGGTAAGAAAGGAAGACATAAGGCACCCGCTGATCCTAGCACTTCATCACTTGATATTACTTGATTCGCAACTTTCTGCGCCTAGCTCAAAGGCGTTAAAGAAAAGCACTCTTGGGAGATAACCCAATGTTTTTACATTCAGTTCTTTTTCTTTTATTTGAGTCTTGGAAGTTATTACTACTGTAATGACCTCTCCTTATCCTTTTTATTTCATTTTTGTGCCAAGAGAAGCCTCTAATTTGAGCGAGGTAAGATTTGGGGATGTTACTGTCCTGAAACAGTTTTCGATGCTGCACCGCAAACATTCGTGAAAATTCTTTGTATATCTTTTGGACCTCCGATTTCTTGTGCATATGCCCCAGGTTATATCCAAACTTTCATTAGTTGAACACTTTTTGATTTGAGCAACAGAAAACCCTCTAAAAATTCAACCTTTGTCAGCTGTTCTGTTTTGACAGATTTCTGTCAATATTTGTGTTTGCCACTTTATCGCTTTCTTTTTGAGTTCTTTTGATCACGAAACTTTTGGGGAAGTTGCTACAGTAGTATATGCTTTATATGTGGTGGTTTTAGGTTGAAACCTGAAGCAAAAAGGGTTGATAATATGTTATGCTTACACTAATGTTGCTAATAGATTTGTGTTTAGTTTTGTATGAAGGAAGTTTTCAAGTGTAGGGATCGGAGAGTGATGAGATGAGTTGAAGAATGGAAAAAAGCTCAAGATTGGGGATGCCCATGCATCACCCCAAGAAATATCCAAGAAGTACAAGCGTCAAAGCTTAGGGATGCCCCCGAGGCACCCCTTCTTCATCGGCAAAAGTCAGGTCACCTTTCAAGACACTATATTTTTATTGCTTCATGCATTATGCGTTTTTTTGGAGCGTCAGTTGTTTTTAGTTTTCAGTTTAGTTTAGTTTAGTTTAGTTTGCTGCAATAAATGGTTGGACCCCAACAAATTTCTTTTGGAGAAGTTGCCTTGCTTTTCATTTGCCAAGAACACTCCATTTTTCACTCTATTCGTTTCAACGAGTGTTCCTCTTTTTCTAGAACTGCGTTTAGTTTTCGATTTTTGCCTTGATTTGTGTTCAGATCTTGTTATATATTTTCATCAAGGTGTATTTTTGCCTCAGGTCTATATTGGTTTTCATCAAAAGAGGTGTTTATAAAAAGTTTGAAATGTGTTGGAAAAGAGAAAAAGCTTTATGCAAAAAAAGTGGTACAAGAAGGAGCTTGTGTAGACTGCGGCTTAGGCTTTTGCATGTCGTGCTTGATGTCTTTTTGATAGTATGCTTAGTGGTTTTATTGTAGCACGACTTGTCTCAAATAACTGAGATTGCTTAATGAGCCTTTGAAAAAATCATGCGTTGTTTTTATCGTTTGGAAGCATTATTTTGGTTTTCTCCTTGATGCTTTATTTGGGTTGACTTGGCGCATGCTCACACATGTTAGACTCTTACAAAGTCGCCAATAGCCTCTATGATCATTTAGTTTTTGACTTTTGATGCCATCTTATGCTTCTTTTAATGTTGCTTTGTCGCTTTGCATGATTATGGCCGTTATTGCTCTTTTAGTTGGTCGCTCCCAGTCTTTTGCTAGCCCTCGCCTTGTACTGAGTATGAGCTCTACTCGTGCATCCAACTCCTAAAAACCAAGTTTGCCATTGTGTCCACTAAAAATTCCTATGCATGGTATTTGTAAGCCATTCCAAGTAAATTTTCATGTGCTACCTTTGAAAAAAAAAACCTTCAAAACACTTCTCGTTTTGTGACACTATTTTCAGCTCATGGGGACGTAGTGGTCGGATTTGCTATCTTCCATATTGTTTATTCCAAAAAAAAGAGAAAAATAAAAGAAAAAAGGCACTCCTCCATGGAATGTGAATGTTGGTGGGCACCCGATGGAATCGGTTAGCCATGGCTTGTGAAAGGAAAAAAAGGTGGGGAGGAGTGCCAAGTTTTATAAAAAGAGCACAACAAAGTGCCAATCTCTCTCTCAAAAACTTGCTTCATTTTTATATGGAAGATAGTAAGAACCCCATTGCTAGTCGTTGACAAAAGTAACCACCTCTCAAAACCCAAGTTTTATCTCTCTGTTTTACAAATGAAAAGCTCTAGCACATGTTTAATCACTGCTTCCCTCCACGAAGGGCCTTTCTTTTACTTTTATGTTGAGTCACCACCTTCTACCTTTATGCACCATTAAGAGAGCATAGTTGTTATTCTTAGTATAATGTGCATTGTCCCAAAGTTTTCATTGATTGATTCATATTGTTGGTTACACTTGTTCTCAAATTATTTGTATCTAGTCGCCCTCTTAAACTTGAAGGTGTCCTATGCATTTATGTTTTGCTCTCTCTCATTAAGGACAAGCTGAAAACCATTTATATGTTTTTCCTTATGATTTGAACACACATTTGACTTTCATTGTTTCATTTTCATGATCTTTTGTTTGTGTTCATTTTCATGTTATAACATGGTTGCTAAGTTTCTTCTATCAAGATTATGTCTTTCATGCCCATGTTTTAAGTTCTTTTGATCCCAGCGCACAACGCTTACATATATGATCAAGATTGTGTAGGTGCATGTCACCTCAAAAATTATTTCTTTTGTTATCACTTACCTACTCGAGGACGATCAGGAGTTAAGCTTGGGGATGCTAATACGTCTCCAACGTATCCATAATTTTTGATGTTCCATGCTTGTTTTTACACCATTTGCTTAGTGTTTCATTACACTTCGTGGCACTTTTATGCATTTTCTGAAACTAACCTATTAACAAGTCGCCACAGTGCCAGTTCCCTATTTTCTGCTGTTTTTGTGTTTCAGAAAAGTTACACAGGAAATATTCTCGGAATTGGACGAAACCAAAGCCAATCGCCCAGAATTTCACCGAAGCTTCCAGAGATCCGAAGAGGAGATGGAGTGGGGCCACGAGGGCCGCACACAACAGGGCGGCGTAGCCCAGGGGTAGGCCGCGCCCCCTATGTGTGAGGGAGCCTCGGGCCACTCCTGACGATGCCCCTTCGCCTATAAAGACCCCCCGATAGGAAAAACCTAAATACCCGATCACTTTTCCAGAACACATCGTGATCCACCGCTGCCGTCGACCCGAAGATCGGGAGGGTCCAGAAGCTCTTCCCGGCACCCTGCCGGAGAGGGGAATCGCCACCGGAGGTCTTCTTCATCGCCATGCTTGCCTTCGGAGCGATGAGTGAGTAGTCTACCTTGGACTATGGGTCCATAGCAGTAGCTAGATGGTTGTCTTCTCCACCATGTGCTTCTTGTTTAGATCTCATGAGCTGCCTTACATGATTGAGATCACCGTTATGTAATTCTACATGTTTGGTTTGTTGGGATCCGATGAATATTGGTGTTATGCTTGAGTTGAAGTACTGAAATTTATCTTATGTTATCTCTATGTTGTTTATGATCTTGCATGCTCTCCGTTGTTAGTAGCTATCTTGGCCAAGTAGTTGCTAGTGACTCCAAGAGGGGGTATTTATGCTCGATAGTGGGTTCATGCCTCTATTTAATCTGGGGGAGTGACAGAAACCTCTAAGGTTGTAGATGTGCTGTTGCTACTAGGGGGAAAACAACATTCATATGCTCGAGGGTATATGCTTTGTTTACATTACACACTTTGCTTAATGCAATTATATGTTGTTCGCAACTTAATACTTGTGGAGTTCTCGGATTGATTCGCCACACGTGGATTATTAGTCATAGATGCAGTTGGATGGCGGTCTATGTATTTTGTTGTAATGCCCATAGTAAATCTCATAGTGATCCTCTCATCATATGCACGTTGTCTTTATTCTATCAATTGCCCAACTGTAATTTGTTTACCCAGCATGTTTTATTTTATCTTATGGAGAGACACCACTAGTGAACTGTGGACCCCGGTCCTATTTCCTTTATATTGCTATCACCTGTTTACTTTACTCTCACTGTTTACTTTACTCGCATACTATTATCACTTTCCACTTGATATGCTCATACCCTTTGTTTTAAGCAAACCGGTGAGATTGACAACCTCATCGTAAGTTGGGAGCAAAGTATTTGGTTGTGTTGTGTGCAGGTTCCACGTTGCTATTGGTTGAAGACGCGCTAACAAGTTATCGTTAACGGCGCCCTTGTTAGAACATCACGCAGCTAGTGGGCATCATCTTCAGTCGTTTGTCTCTCTCCTACTGGATTGACTACCTTGTTTTCATAACTGAGGAAAAACTTGCTGCTATATTCATCAAAACCTTCTCTTGGGGTTTTCCAACTGGCCGGTCATTTTACTTCATCAACTCGGCCCCATCAACTAAAATTGTTACTCTTGATTTAATACTACTTATTAAATTTTCTCGAGTAACCATGGTTTGCTAAAAGTGTGCAATAGGACTTTAAACTTTAGATTGACATTCAAACAATACGATACCAGTTCGTAAAGTTAACATCCAGAATTCTATAGTTCTATTATCTCAATTATAGCTAATCGCAAGGTAGTAAACGGATGCCAATACCTACAACAAACTATGCAAATTCACTTTGATTTAGTTCATGATAAATTGAGTTCTATAATTCAAAATTACTAAGTGAACTCCCACTTAAAAACAACATCCCTCTTAGTTTTCTTAAGTGATTACATGAACCAAATTCACTATACCACAACCGATCATCACGTGCAACGGCATAGTTTCAAAGGTGAACATCACCATGTTCATCATATCAACCATGTGACTCATGCTTAACCTTTCGGTTCGTGTTCCGAGGCCATGTCTATACATGCTAGGCTCGCCAAGTAGAACCATAACATTCGCGTGTGTGAAACTGTCTTACACCCGTTGTATGTGAACGTAGAGTCTGTCACACCCGATCATCACGTGGTGTCTCGAAACGACGAACTTTCTTGACGGTGCATGAAATGGAAGAACATATTTTTATCTTGATATTTATGTGAGAGGGATCATCTTATAATGCTACCGCGCGATCAAATCAAAGCAAAATAAGATGCATAAAAGGATAAACATCACATGCATATATAATGTGATATGATATGGTTCTTCACGCATTCGATCTCCATCTTGTGCGTTATAGCATGATCTCCATCATTCCACCAGCGCAACACCAAGGTCCATGGCGCGCCAACTTGATTGTCTTCCTCCATTACAATATATCACTTTGATATATACATACGGCACGCAGGCCTCAAAATGAAAAAGACAACCATATGGCTCCTGCCGGTTGTTTATAACTTACAAAAAGGATCATTGCATACAATTTGTAACATAAATAATTTGACCATATCACATCACATGCCCTATAAAAACAAGTTAGATGTTTCTAATTTATCTTGCATATTTTACGTGGTTTGAGGCTTTCTAGGAAGAACCGTTCTTACCTACGAACATGTAACCACAACGGTGATAAAAATATTATTAACAACTCTTTATAAAATAGATCATAACTATAGTGGGAGAAACGTGCACCCACAAAGCCACATATGCCAAAGCATGTCAAGTGTGGGACAAGTCTCGTGAACGCGGTCACGTAATGTTAGTCTCGGGCAGCTTCAATCCCACTATGCCACTATGATCCAAAATACAAAAAGTAGCAATAACATGATCATCAATGCCCACATCCCCATGTGTTCTAATCGTGCATACCAACTATGCGTAGAGATGGCTCTGATACCACTGAAGTGTTCATAGCATAGAAAACAAAAAATTTCCTACCACTACAACACAACTGGCCCTATTGCAACACATAGCTTGCAACGACATTGACATATGTATCTAGGTCCACCTTCCCCACTTCCCCACTTCCCCCGCAGGGCTTTTTATGACCCCGCCTCTATACTCTGTAGACACGTACGCAGACCCATTCCAACTCGGTTCCCATCTCTAAAAAAAAATCTGTTCCACAACGAGTCAATCAACGTAACCCTAGCGGCAGCGGACAACGACCGACGCGCCGCCAAAGATCTCCGGTGGCTGCTCGACGGAGCGGCCTTTCTCGCTCGTGAGGTTGCCAAAGTGCCAGGCTCTCTTTCGGCATGGCCTTCCTCAGGTCTTCTCTCCTCGCAACAACCGATCTGGGCGATCTCACGGTAGGTAAGAGGTACCATGCGCCGGATGTAGGCCCCCTCCCGTTCCTCCTTGACCACACCCCGGGAAAGACAGAAAACTCATTTCCTCTGCGCCTCCGCATCGCCTTGCCCTCATAGACCATGCAATGAAATACTGAATGTTGCGGCAAGGGCCATCCAGGTGCGTATTTTCTATTCCCCTTTCCAGATTTGTTTCTCCTTTTTTCATTATGCTTTACCGGTTCATAGTCTTTGCAGGATTTTTCGGGTGTCCTCCGCATCACCTGTCGCTGGCGTCTGACAATTAATGTCTTCCTTCATCATTCTTTTGCTATATGTAGCCATATAATTCTTCCGCATAGACCATACAATCAATAATAATACATTTTTTTGTCATAGTATGAGAGAGAAAAAGCTTTGAAGTATTATTCTTGTACTAATTTGTACTTTCTGCTCATCTGAATATTCAGGATCAGAGTTAATTACATTGAGTGGTATGTGGTGTGTGAGGAATTGATGCATTTTTTTCTAATCATGCGGCCCTATATTCCAATATTGGTTGCTAATTGACTTACATTTATATTCTACTAGTCATCTGCAGTTCAATCAGGTAAAAGGAATTACGCAATCAGGTCAATTGTTTTTTTCAATGTACAGGTACGGGAAAAAATTCATCTTTGGGATGTTATTATCTCTACTTGATAAAATATGGAAATCCATATAGACTGAATCTCGATATTTAATTCTAACATCTTCAAATTTCTAGGATATATGCATATAGGACAAGATTCAAACCATGACAATCATGAGCAGTCTGTGATGTTTCGGTGTTGTCTAAGTGATTCCGTTGTCGCCGCTCGCCTTAGTAAGTTCCCTTCATCCCATGTTCTTCCAACTCCTTGTTAAAAAAATAGGCTTGTGCGTTGTTTCTTTTATATGGTGCCATCATAAGTTTGGATAGCTTGTATGCTTTTTTTAAAGGGCGGATAGCATGTATGTATTTTTAGGGATGGATAGCATGTATGTTAGTTTGACAGTGACTGCTGAAATTTGAGTAGTCGACTATTGTTACTAACAGTCCTAAGTAGTTAGTATCTATGGTTCTTGAAATTGTGAAATTTTCTGTAATAAACTACCATTGCTTTTGGTCAAATGGATGGTCTATAATGATCCCAATTGTTTTCCTGTATATAATTGTATTAATGTTCATTGAGATGCTCATTAGATCAAGAAGGAAGTTTGGTTTTTGTCACCTCGATTCTAAAATTGGAATTTTGTCTCTGTAGGCCCAAAGATCAACAAGGACTGGTATATTCGGAATAACAATCTTTACATTAGACGACAGAACATTAGAAGGAATGTGTATAGGATTAGTTAGAATTTCATCTTCTGAAGCAAGATTGTAAGCTGTGTATTCAACAGATAATTTTCATGTATGGGATGTGGATCTCAGTAATCAATATATTGAAGTGTTTATTCATCCAATGCATTCATATTCTGCGCTTTCGGTGTGTTCTCTTACGTATCTTATGAAATCTATATACTCTTGTTGATGGAAAACAACACAACAATCTTTGAAGCGATCAAGCCATCTAGTATGCAAATTATATTTATTTTAGAATAAAATTATTAAAATAATATTTATTTTAGAATAAAATTATTCAATCTGCGTACATTATGGTCCAACAGATAGAAGTGTTGCTTGATATCCGTTGCCACTTTGCAACGCTCTACCCACTGGTTACCAACGCATCTATATGCATTGCATTTTATCCTTGCAACACCCAAAAACGCAACGCATGCTAAATCCGTTGGTAGGGGTGCTAGCAACGCCTATATGTATGTATAGATACAGATTTATACGTTGCTGTAGAGGGGGTCTTGTTGTAGTGTACGCATGAACATAAAAACTAGCCAAGAACATCTACGAGATAGTAGCAACGGAGACTAACCCTCGAAGACCGGTAGCGGGGATTACGTTCCCGCACAAACGTTGCCGATGGAGAGTCGAGGAAGACGCACGTAGTCGACGTAGTCGTTCACTTGACGTAGTCGACGTAGTGGTTCACTTGACGATCACGAGATCGTGTACACGGCGCCACAACCGGCGGCGCCCCCGTACTCGGTCACACGTACGGCTTGTCGTCGTCTCCTCCACGCCCTCGGTCCAGCGGAGCAGCGGAAGAAGGGATCCGCCCGACACTCTAACACTCACTTCTCCAAGTGTGTAAAACTCGAACTAACAATCCGGCAGAGATTCGCTAAGCCAAGATGGATTTGGGGCAGCAACTTTGCGGGAGAGGGAAAGAACCAAAGTGTGTGAAACTTGGAGGAGAGGGGGGGTTTATAGGGGAGGAGGGGGCATCCCCCTTGGGGGGTGCGCCAGGCCCTAGGAGGAGGTCCTCCTCCTCATCATGGTGGTAACCCCCCTTCATGCCCTTCATGGTGGTAACCCCCTCATCAACATGAGGTAACCCCCATTTTAATTTTGCATGACATTCATGCTAATTAAAATTCACACTTATTGATTTAATAAAACTTTTTTATTTCTTTAATATTTGTTAATTCATTCAATTAACAAACATTAACAAATACACCCTTGAGTTATTTTGATATCCCGAAACAGTTTCGGTGCTTTTCTGAAACAACCCTCATGCTGTCCTGTAATTCGATCGGAGTATCGTATCCACTCAAAAACGACAACGACCCTTAAGTGTGTCAACCTACGGTTCGTGAATAACGTGGACATGATCGAGACTCCTCTCCGATCAATAATCATCAGCGAGATCTGGAAATCCATGATGACTCCCACTTACTCAATGATGAACTAGTGATCGTGTGAAACAATAACGAACATAGTTAATTCCTTTTGTCTCACGATATTATTACTTGTCCGAGATCCGATCATTTGGTATCAACCATACCTAGTTCAATCTCGTTCCTGACAAGTCTCTTTACTCGTTCCGTGATAATGCATTCCCATGACCTAGTCATATGCTTGCAAGCGATTCCAATGCAATATCACCGAGAAGGATCCAGAGAATATCTTCCCATCATCGGGTCGGACAAATTCCACTCTTGATCCATGAGCCTCAACTAATACTTTCAGAATACCCAAATCAACCTTTATAATCACCCTATAATGGTGTGACGTTTGATATCATCAAAGCACTCTTCCGACATCAGTGATTAACATGATCTCATGGTCTGAGGATTAGAACTATTTCGTATGAGTTTGATATAGCAATGAACTTGATGACTTGATCGTATTGCTATTCGTACTATGGGTGTGAGTGTTCATCACATCATTCTTCTAATGATATGACCCCGTTATTAACAACATCCAATGTTCATGATCAGGAAACCTTGATCATCGGTTAATCAATGAGCTAGTATAAAAGAGAGGCTTTACTAGGAACCTTTTGGTTTATTAATCACACAAATATTAATGTTTCTGATTAATACAATTCTAGCATGAGAAATAAACATTTATGGAATATGATAATAACCACTTTATTATTGCCTCTCGGGCATATTCCCTTCATGAAGATCGCATCTATCTCTCTTGTTGATTACATCTCATGGATTAGATCTTGGCTTTCTTGTTCGCATCCGTAGGAATTTTTTTGATTTACTATGCTGCGAAACCCTTCAGTGGTATCAGAGCTAGATATATGCGTAGATGTGTTTCACGAGTAGAACGCAACATGCTTGTTGCGGGCGTTGATGTTTTCTGTTGCAAACCTCTATGTTGTGTATTTCTTATGGCGCGGCATAGTGAGATCGAAGTGGTCCAGGCCAACTTTACGCGACCTTGTTCGCGAGACCGGCTCTGCACTTGACGTGTGGCTTGTTCCACACGTGCGGCTAGTGGATGTCAGTTTCTCTCACTATAGTAGTCATGGGATTTACAACGGATGTTAGCAACCATAATATCACTGTTGTGGCTTTTCGTATGTAAGAATCGTTCTTTACTTACTACTCCCATAAGCCACGTAAAAATGCAACAACAAAGTAGAGGCGTCTAACTTGTTTTTGAAGGGAGTGTTTTGTGATATGGTATGGCCACAAGATGTGATATATGTGATATATGCGATGATCATGTTTTGTAATATTTCACGACTTGCATGTCGATGAGTTCACAACCGGTAGGAGCCATATGGTTGTCTTTATAATTGTGTATGACCTGCGTGTCAACTTCTTATACGTCATGTAATAGCTTTCCTTTATCGCTAAGTAGTTAGCAATAGTTGTAGTTGCTATTCATGGTGGAGGCAATCATGTCGGAGTGATGGAGATCATGCCGGCGTGCACAAGATGGAGATCATTGTGTGGAGATTGGCTATACCATGTCACATAAAATTATATGCATGTGATGTTTATCCTTTTATATATCTTATTATGCTTTGATCACGACGGTAGCATTTTAAGACGATTCCTCACTTAAAGATCAAGATAAAATTGTGTTCTCCCCATGTATGCACCGTTGCGAAAGTTCGTCGTTTTGAAGCATCTCGTGATGATCGGGTGCTATAAACTCTACGTTCACATACAACGGGTGCAAGCCAGTTTTGCACATGCGGAAATACTTGGGTTTGACTTGACAAGCCTAGCATGTACAGACATGGCCTCGGAACACACGAACCGAAAGGTTAAACATGAGTCATATGAATGATATGATCGACACTTCGTTGTCCACCATTGAAACCACATCTCTTCTCGTAAAGATCGGATTAGGTGTGGTGAATTTGGATTGTGTTCACTAAACAACTTGAGGGATGTTGAATTTAGTGGGAGTTCATCTAGTAATTTGATTAAGTTGAACTAGTTATCATGAACATAGTCTAAATTGTACTTGCAAATATTGTAGATCAAATGGCTAAGTCCAACTTCAACTTCAACGTGTTTGCTGAGAAAGAAAAGCTTAAAAACAATGGGTCTAACTTCACCAACTGGTTCCGCAATCTGAGGATCATTCTCGCTGGCGGACAAAAAGCTTATGTACTTGAGGAAGCGCTAGGTAACCCCCCTGCTGCAACAGCGAAAACTAGAGAACTTGCTGACTTCAATTCCCGCAGAGATGATTATGAGTACCATGTTGTTTTCTATGGAACCAGAACTTCAAAATCATTTTGAGAAGTACCGTGGGCCTTATGAGATACTTGAGGAACTGAAAACCATGTTTCAGACTCAAGCCCGTTCTGAGAGATATGAGATCTCTGAGAAGTTCTTTACCTGCAAGATGGAGGAAGGGAGTTCCGTTAGTGAGCACGCCATTAAGATGTCGGGCTACACTCCACGCCTTGAGCAACTGGTCTGCAAGATTCCAGAAGAGCTCAAGATTGACAGAGTTCTGCAATCACTCCCTTTTAGCTACAAAGGCTTTGTAGTTACTCACAATCAAATTGGTTCCACTGATACGATCACTGAGCTCTTTGCTAAGCTGAAAGCTGCGGAGGTGGATATCAAGAAAGATAATCATGTGTTGATGGTCAACAAGACCACTAGCTTCAAGAAAGCTAAGGGTTTAAAGGGATCCTTCAAGAAAGGCAGCGGCAAGCGCGTTGCCCCTACTAAGAAGAAGCTCAAGTCTGGTCCTAAGCCAGACGTTGAGTGCTTCTATTGCAAGGACAAGGGTCACTGGAAACACAACTGTCCGAAGTACTTAGCAGACAAGAAGGCTGGCACCATCAAAGGTATATTTGATATACATGTTATTGATGTCTACCTTACTAGCGCTCGTTGTAGTGCCTGGGTATATGATACTGGTTCAGTTGCTAATATTTGTAACTCGAAATAGGAGCTACGAAATAGACGGCGGCTAGCAAGGGATGAGGTGACGATGTGTGTCGGCAATGGATCAAAAGTTGACGTGATGGCCGTCGGCACGCTCTCCTTAGTTTTACCTTCGGGATTAGTTTTAAACCTTAATAAGTGTTATTATGTGCCTGCGTTGAGCATGAACATTATATCTGGATCGTGTTTATTGCAAGACAGTTATTCATTTAAGTTAGAGAATAATGGTTGTTCTATTTATATGAATAACATCTTTTATCGTCATGCACCTATTGTGAATGGTTTATTTCTTCTGAATCTCGAGAGCAATGAAACACACATCCATAACATTGAGACTAAAAGATGCAAAGTAGATAGTGATAATCCAACTTATTTGTGGCACTACCGTCTAGGTCATATTGGCGTAAAACACAAGAAGAAACTCCATTCTGATGGATTTTTGGAGTCTCTTGATTTTGAATCATTTGACATGTGCGAGCCATGCCTCATGGGCAAGATGATCAAAACCCCGTTCTCCGGAATAATGGAGCGAGCAACGGACTTATTGGAAATCATACATACCGATGTGTGCGGACCAATGAGTATTTCGATGCGCGGTGGATATCGCTATTTTCTCAAATTTACTGATGACTTAAGTAGATATAGGTATGTCTATTTAATGAAACATAAATCTGAAACATTTAAAAAGTTCAAAGAATTTCAGAACGAAGTGGAAAACCATCGTAACAGGAAAATTAAATTTCTGTGATCCGATCGTGGAGGTGAGTATTTGAGTTATGATTTTCTCATGCATCTTAAAGCAAGTGAAATCGTTTCGCAAGTCACGCCGCCTGGAACACCACAGCGCAATGGTGTGTCTGAATGTCGGAATCGAACTCTATTAGATATGGTGCGATCGATGATGTCTCTTACGGGTTTGCCGTTATCATTTTGGGGTTATGCATTAGAAACCGCTGCATTCACTTTAAATAGGGCACCATCTAAATCCGTTGAGACGACACCGTATGAACTATGGTTTGGTGCTAAACCTAAGCTGTCGCTTCTTAAAGTTTGGGGATGTGAAGCTTACGTCAAGAAGTTGATGCCGGACAAGCTCGAACCCAAAGCAGAGAAATGTGTCTTCATAGGATATCCTAAGGAAACGATTGGGTATACCTTCTACCACAGATCCGAAGGCAAAGTCTTTGTTGCTAAGAATGGATCCTTTCTTGAGAAGGAGTTTCTCTCGAAAGAAGTGAGTGGGAGGAAGGTAGAGCTAGACGAGGTTATTGAACCTTCTCTCGAATTGCAGAGTAGCGCAGCACCCGAAGTTGTTCCAACGCCGCCTGCACCAACAAGAGAGGAAGCTAATGACGAGGATCATGAAACTTCGAACGATGCTACTACTGAACTTTGCAGGTCGACAAGGTCGCGTGCCACTCCTGAATGGTACGACAACCCTGTCTTAACCGTCATGTTGTTAGACAACAATGAACCTGCGAACTATGAGGAAGTGATGATGAGCCCAGACTCTGGGAAATGGCTAGAGGCCATGAAATCCGAATTGGGATCCATGAGCAAAAACCAAGTATGGACTTTGGTGGACCCTCCTAGCGACCGTAAGGCCGTTGAGTGCAAATGGATTTTTAAGAAGAAAACGGACGCGGATGGTAATGTTACTGTCTATAAGGCTCGGCTTGTCGCAAAAGGTTTTCAGCAAGTTCAAGGTGTTGACTACGATGAGACTTTCTCTCCCGTAGCGATATTTAAGTCCATTCAGATTTTATTAGCAATTGTTGCGTTTTATGATTATGAAATTTGGCAGATGGATGTCAAGACTGCGTTCCTCAATGGCAATACTGATGAAGAGTTGTATATGATGCAGCCCGAAGGTTTTTTCGATCCTAAGGATGCTGATAAGGTGTGCAAACTTCAGCGTTCCATTTATGGGCTGAAGCAAGCATCCCGGAGTTGGAACCTTTGTTTTGATCAAGTGATCAAGAGTTTTGGATTTGTTCCAAATTGCTATGAAGCTTGTGTCTACAAGAAAGTGAGTGGGAGCTTGGTGACATTTTTAGTACTATATGTGGATGACATATTGATTATTGGAAATGACATTGGTATGCTTAACGATGTGTAGAGTTATTTGAATAAATGTTTTTCAATGAAAGACCTAGGAGAAGCTGCTTATATATTAGGCATCAAAATCTATAGAGATAGACAAAGACGCCTAATAGATTTAAGCCAAAGTACATACCTGGACAAAGTTCTGAAAAGGTTCAGAATGGATAAAGCAAAGAAAGATTCATTGCCCATGTTGTCGGGTAAGATATTGAGCAAGGCTCAGTGTCCACCTATGGTAAAAGATAGAGAAACTATGAGCAAAGTGTCATATGTCTTGGCCATAGGTTCTATCATGTATTCCACGTTGTGTACTAGACCGGATGTGTCCAATGCTCTTATTTTGACGAGCAGATACCAAAGTGATCCAGGAGTGGAACACTTGACAGCCGTGAAGAACATCCTAAAGTATTTAAATAGGACTAAAGAAATGTTCTTGGTCTATGGAGGTGATGAGAAGCTCGCCGTAAAAGATTACGCCAATGCTAGCTTCGACACCGACCCGGATGATTCTAAATCTCAGTTAGGATACAATTATATTGTAGATGGAGATCTGAAGATATGCAAGGTACATACGGATCTGAATGTCGCAGATCCGTTGACTAAACCTCTTCCACGAGCAAAACATGATCAACACCATAATGCCATGGGTGTTAGATTGTTACCAGATGTAAACTAGATTATTGACTCTAGTGCAAGTGGGAAACTGTTGGAATTATGCCCTAGAGGCAATAATAAAGATGTTATTATTATAATTCTTGTTCATGATAATGTTTATATTCCATGCTAGAATTGTATTAAGCGGAAACTTTAATACTTGTGTGGTTTATGAACAACACCGTGTCCCTAGTACGCCTCTATGGACTAGCTCATTGATTAATGATGGTTAAGGTTTTCTAACCATAGACATGAGTTGTCAATTAATAATGAGATCATGTCATTAGGAGAATGATGTGATGGACAGACCCAAATAAAGCATAACAATTAGATCGTGTCATTGTGTTCATCTTTGCGAAGCTTTTTCTAATGTCAAGTATTGTATTCCTTAGACCATGAGATAATGCAACTCCCTAGTGCCGAAAGAGAGCTTTGAGGTCATCAAACGTCATCCTATGAAAGGGTGATCATAAAGGTGTCTCTCAGGTGATCGGAAAGTACTTGTTGGGTTGTATGTATCGAGATGGAATTTGTCCCTCCCAAGTCAGAGAGATATACTTTGGGCCCACTCGGTAATCGATATCAACACCGCTTGCAAGCATGTGGTTAAGGAGTTAATCACAAAGTGATATCAAATTACAGAACGAGTAAAGTACTTGCTGTGAACGAGATTGAACTAGGTATGCCGATACCGACGATCGAATCTCAGGCGAGTAAAATATCACGAGACGAAGGGAATACAAATACGGGATTGATTGAATCCTGATATCGTGGTTCATCCAATATGATCATCGTTGAGTCCGTGGGAGTCAATATGGATTTCCAGATCCCGCTATTGATTATTGATAGAGATCATGTCCACGAATTCTCGAACCCGTAGGGTCACACACTTAACGTGCATCAGCGCTAGGGTAGTTTTTCGGGATATATGTGAAAGCATTTCAGAGAGTTCGGAATTGTTTCGGGTGAAAAAATATAATATTTATTAATTATAGGAATTAATAAATATTAAACGATATTTATTTAAAAGAAATAAATAAAGAAAAAAAAGAAGCAGCGCAGCGGCCAGGAACGTCCTGGCTCGCTCGATCGCTATGAGCGACGCGGCCAGGAACGTCCTGGCTCGCTCGCTGGGGGCCGGGTGGGCTTTTGATCCACGATGGATCGTGCACGGGCGTGTACTCCAAGGAACGGCCAGCATGGCCGATCGTCATGAGCAAGTCAAACTTGCTTTGCAATTATGCGTACGGGTCGGCTATAAAAGGGACTGGTGCATCACCAGTTTTGTACGCCCTAATTCCCGCGGAGCCACTGCTTGGTTTCTGAAGCCTATTTTCCCGTTCTTCTTTCATCACGCAAATAGGCGAAGCCCTGTCGGCGTGTACTCTCCACCATAGACACCACACTGTCATGCTGTCGATCCCATCTACGACTCCATCATATCTCGCTGGACCGGGAAGGCGAAGTCATTGGTGCGCTGTACGTGTGCATCTCTCGGAGGCGTCGCCACTTACGGCGTTGGATCAGATCGAATCGCGAGGAGGAGAAGGCTAGTACGACTATATCATCCATGTTCTGTTGAACGTTTCCGCTGTACGATTTCTTCAAGGGTATGAAGATCTCATCTATCTCTCTCGTTGATTACATCTCAAAGATTAGATCTTGGCTTTCTTGTTCGTATCCGTAGGAATTTTTTTGATTTACTATGATGCGAAACCCTTCATCAAGGACCTGATGGCGTTTCTACTCTTTGTTATAGGGTCATGTGTGCAAATGGCGAGGCCTTGGTTATAATTTTTATTTTCGGAAGGTCCTCCATGTAAATTGTAGCACCACCGCTGTTATTTAATGAATTCATCTGGGTCCTTTAAGGCCCTTCCTATATATTTAAGAAAAAAGATACAATGGTTATTCCTAACCAGCTTTTTTTAGGGAAACACATTATGTATTAAGCCAGCAAGCCGCCTCATTAAAATCTTCCAGTCCCCTTAGGTGCCCTGGTAAGGAAAAGATTGCGTCTAAAATTTGTTGCCCCAATCAATGTACTGTTACATCGCTTATCAAAGAGTCTAGCAAAAAATCTAGGGGGTTCATCGACCCAATTACAAGATAAACTATTATCAAAGCAAAACCTAGCTAGCTCATGTGCCACTTTATTTTCTTTCCTTGGACAGTGATTAAATGAAACCTCACCAATAGTAGCAACCGAATCCATGCAATCTGCGAAGACTTCAGAGGCTTTATTCCACCATCTTTCATCTCCATTGCAAGCGTTGATAACATCAGAGGAATCTGATTTCGCTTGGACCCTAGACAAACTCAGTATGGTCGGCAATTCCAATCCTTCTCTTAGTGCTATGGCCTCAGTCATCATAGGAGTCCCTACATGCGATAAAATGATTATTTCCTAACTAGTTGGTTAGGAGTCTCCTGAACCAAATACAGGTGTGTTTGGTTAAGTGGCTATCCCTCTAGTGGTTATGGGTAGTCATATTTTAGGAGGTTAGCACCTGTTTGGTTAGTGGTGTGGGGTGGTTGAGGGTAGCCAATATTCCCTCAAAAGCTGGTTGAGGCCAACCACCAGAAAAGTGGTGGTTGAGGATAACCACCCGTGGGCAAGCAGTACACTCACTCGCAAAGCGTTTTTTTGCGGTGCTCACCTTTCCTCCTCCTCTCTTTTCCTCCAACAGAAAATCATGGCAGCTGCGGCGCCACGACCCCTAACCTGTCTCCTCTTGTTCTCTTTCCTACTCTCGGTGCACATTGGTCGCACAACAGGCGCATGCTCGATAGCGTGTGCGGCGCCACCATGCGGTCCGCAGACGTTGATCTTGGCCTAAGGCGGCTGCATCTTCGCTTGTAGCTAGCTAAGATCCATGGCTGCAGCTAGCTAAGATCCATTCCTTTTATACCGATCGATTCATAAATGACTGCAGCTAGCTATATTGATTGATTCCTAGTCCGAGTCTGTGGCCAGCTAGAGGCAAATTCCGTTCTAATTTGGTAGCACAACGTATATGTATCTCAAGCGGTATCCTCACCATCCTAACAAAGAGGTGACTATATCACCTCAACCATCTTTTAACCCTGAAACCAAACACAAATATGGCTATGATTAACCACCTTTTAATCCACTCAACCAAACAGAAAAAGTGGTTAACCCCAACCACATGGTTAGGGTACCCATAGTTGGACTGAGACCCAGTGCCTCGATGAAGGCAAGGTACAGGTGAACAGTGCGGTGCCTTGCTGACTCAACCGTTGGATCGAAAATAGACATATAAGATTAAGTATTGTAGCAGAACACTATAGATGGCCCTGTAGCACTCGCACCTCAGACAAATCGTTTTTTTTTGAACACAGAAATTTTTATTGACTTAACAACAACGTACATGTACAATTTTGCATTGCTCAATGCATGAAACTACAACTATATCTGCATTTAGGCATGTATTTGCTCCTGAATCTAAGCACCTGAAGCTAAAAGAAGCATTCTGAATCTTCAGTGCTAACTTGGCTTGATGATGAGCTCTGAAATTATAACCTCTATTTATATGAAATATCCTGGAAGCATCAAAGGCTGGTGAGGATGCTAATAGAGCGAGTTGTGGTCTGATGGTCCAATGTCCAGGAGTAAGCATCATGTTTTGCGCCGCTGCCGCAGTCGCCAACGCCGCACAGTCTGTTAAGAAGGTAGCCTGCTGGATCTGAAGTATTCCTGCAATCTGGGATGCTAAAGTCAGGCTGTATGCCTCAGCCTGAATGGCTGATGTTGCTGGTGGAGATATCGCCGAGATGCACAGCTGAGAACAACATCGACCACCTCCGAGCTGTATGAAAATACCTAAGCCGGCAACCGCTGATCTGCCGTTCGGACCTGGAGACCAAGCTGCATCCGAGAAGATGATGGGATATGAGATGGTGGACACTTCTTTGATAGTTCTTCTAGGTGTGGGTGTTGTCTGTTTGTCAGCATGACCCTGACTTTGTTGTCCCTGCACTGAAGCATCATCTAGCATCCCGAACCTTGAAGAGCAAGTTATAACGCCTGTCTTGGAGGAAACTTCTACCTCCATATTGGAACCTTGCATGATCGCCATCGCTGCAGCATAAACCTGAGAAGGGGTACTTACTTTCCTGCAAAAACGGGCATCGTTTCGAGCTTTCCAAATACACCACAAGAACGTATATAGAGAGGTAATGCTTATATGTGGGTGATGAGAAGTAAGCAGAGTTTGGATCATTAATGGGATAGAGCAATTATGTTGGGCTAAGAATTCAGTTTTGATGTACCAAGGATAACTATACCAAGCTGCTTTAGAAAAAGGGCATAGGAAAAAGAGGTGCATTTCATCCTCAAGATTTCCACAAGTAGGGCAATTTTCACTTATGTGTTTGGAGTACTTACCTGCCCTTTTACCTGTAGCTAGTGCATTCCTGAGAAGTCTCCAAGCAAAAGTTTGGACATGGGGCGCCATTTGTTTCTCTTTCCACATCTGAGTGAGTAAATCTATAATGTTTGGAGGAACAAGTTTTGGTCTCTGCCTTGGAGAAAGTTGGAGGTTGTTGAAGCAGTGTTTATATGCACTCTTGGGAGAGAATTGTCCTGCAGGGGTTAGCTTCCACACTAGAATGTCCTGGCCAACAGCAGTAATAATGGGAGTTTGAAGAATTGAATTAGCTACTACAGGATTAAACAAAGAGTTTATTAAGTTTGCATTCCAACATTTTTGTCCCGGAATCCAAAGGTCTTTTACTTGACCAGGATAAGTAAAAGGTTGTTGCTGGATTATTAGATTATCGTAGATACCTTCCCAACCATGAAACCAAGGAGTGCTCCAAACTGAACTGTTGCCATCAACAATTTGGTAACCTGTTGCTGAAACTAGTAGCGGTCTTACCTTTAAAACTGCAGTCCAGAAGGCAGATTTTGGTACATTTGATTTAGCTCTCCATATAGATGTGTCGTGATGATACTTGGCCTTGAGAACTTGAGCTAATTGGCTATCTGGCTCCTTTGCGAGCCTCCATGCTGCAGAGAGAATAAGCCCTTGATTGATTGTCTGCAAGTTCCTGATACCTAGACCACCAGCTTTTTTGTCTGTGCATATATCAGCCCATGCTCTAAGACAAAGACTTTTTGTTGTTTGGTCTTCTTGTACACCTGTCCACCAAAAGTTTCTGAAGATAGCTGTTAGTTTTGTAAGGAACTTTTTTGAGAAAAGGATATTTGACATGTAGTAGACGGGTATTGAGGCAAACACTGATTTGATTAGAGTGAGTCTGGCTGCATGGTATTCAGACAAATCGTTGTAGCAATATTGTAGATGGGTCCTATGGGACTGACTCATCTCAACCATCTATTCTTAATCCAACGACTATTAACAAAGATCAAAGCATCCTACTGTTCGTCGGTGCCTTGTCTTCATCAAGGCACTAGACGTAACTGAGGAGTCGATCGGAATTAGGAAGAAGCCGGGCCCACATGCAGTACGCATGGCGCCCATCTTCAGTTCTCACGCCGAGGCCCAGCAGTCAATGTCTTAATCAACCCCAACCAAGCAAAGAATAGGAAGGAGGCAGGCAGCGAAAGACAGAGAGGGATTCAGATCCACCCTCGCCCCCTCGGTTTCTTCTCCCACCACCAGCCCCAGATCCACCCGTCCCTCCGGCGATCTACGTCGCCAGGAGCGGCTCTAGGAGTAGCAGGAGTAGGAGGCGGCGAGCAGCGCCGAGAAGATGTTCCTGTGGGACTGGTTCTACGGGGTGCTGGCCTCGCTCGGCCTGTGGCAGAAGGAGGCCAAGATCCTCTTCCTCGGCCTCGACAACGCCGGCAAGACCACCCTCCTCCACATGCTCAAGGACGAGGTACGTGCACCGGATATCACCTCGCTGCCTGGATCTGGCACCATCTGGTAGATCTGATCCGTGTCTCACTGCGTTTGCATGTGCGTTTGGATCGATGCAGCGGCTGGTGCAGCACCAACCAACGCAGCACCCCACGTCTGAGGAGCTCAGCATCGGCAAGATCAAGTTCAAAGCCTTCGACCTCGGAGGCCACCAGATCGCTCGCCGAGTCTGGAAAGACTACTACGCTAAGGTTACGCTCTATACCTCTTCTCTATCTGTACTGCGCTGCCTTTGTCAAGTCAGATCTCATCCACCCGAGGAATGAATTCCTTTCCTTCTGGTGCTAGTTGCGCCATATTTATCTTCTGCGTTGAATTGAAAAGAGTAGCTGTTGGTACTTTTAAGATTATCGTTCATAATATTCAAGGAATGTTGTAGATCACTGAATTGCGGAAAAACAGTTGACAGTATATTCTGCAGTTCTGCATGTAATAGCTTTGCCATACGCAAGGGATCTTTGATCATTACCTGTGCTAGAAAAGAAAACCCAATAGATTTCATGTTTGTTGGAGTTGTTGCCTTGCTACACATATCAACTGCACAGCTACGGACATGTGCAAACAACTAAGCACTACAGTCTTCTCGTTGTGGGTTGTTTTTGCGTTCGTGTTTACATGGTATTGGTACTTGCTACTTTGTTAGTTTTAGTATGATGATTGTCTTGTCGAAATTACATGTGCTTTGGCGCTTTGTAACATAATGAACTTTGTTTTCCACCATCAAGTCATTATGCTTTATATGAAAACCAAGAATTTTGTTTAAAAAATCATTACTGAGTTATGCTGCTTAAAATTTCTGCAAAATTCCTTGCCAGTCTGAGCAGGCCCTCGCTGGTGCACCATAGGATTTTAGCCAGACAGTATTAAGTCATCGTGCAACGCATATGCCTTTGCTTGGAGCTGGGAGTTTTGTGTTACTGTTTTATACACTGCAACAGTACCTGTTATAATGATGTATTTATAATTTGATTATCACAATTTACTGTGAGATTTTATCTGTGGTTAAAGCTCTCAAGATTCTTACGTTAAAATGAGTCAGCTGCTCTTATATGAAGATTGGACTTGTTATGTATTGATCTCTATTGTCCTTAGTAAATTTTGCCCTCTTTTGTTTCTTGTAAATGTAGCAAGACATGATTTGGTGAGCATATTTGCTACTTGCAGTTTTCATCTGCTGCTCTATGATAATTTATTCCAGTACTCTTGAATAGTTGGATATGCATTTTTTTTCTCACTAAATAGCATCATTCTTCTGCGCAGTTAATATTCTTGCTAACTTTTTGTCTTGTCCCAACAGGTTGATGCTGTAGTATACTTGGTAGATGCATACGACAAGGAGCGCTTTGCTGAATCAAAAAAGGAGCTTGATGCTCTCCTTTCTGATGATTCCTTGGCAAACGTACCATTTCTCATTCTTGGCAATAAGATTGATATCCCATATGCTGCCTCAGAAGAAGAGCTACGGTATCACTTAGGCCTTAGCAACTTCACAACTGGGAAGGGCAAGGTCAGCCTTGTTGACTCCAATGTCCGGCCTCTTGAGGTGTTCATGTGCAGTGTTGTCCGCAAGATGGGCTATGGCGATGGGTTCAAGTGGGTCTCCCAGTACATCAAGTAGAGCTCTTACTGGTCACAGCGTGCATACTTTGCCCATCAAATTTTTCCTGTCATTTGCTCCGGTTGTTTGTTTGTCACGACAGCAATGATATCATGACGGTATCTGAGGGTATGAAGAGAAAAACAATGCTTAACATTGGGTGCCATGCTGAATCTTGTTTAGCGTCAAACCATTTGATATTTTGAACTCCTAAAATTCTTTTGCTTTTCCATAGGACTTTACTGAAGACTTCATGGTGATGGATTATAAGATTATTTCTTCAATGATTTTCTGTTTATTACTGATTAGTTATCATTTATAAGTTTGTGTTACATGTTGATGTTTTAATCTCGATTCTCTAGCATCAGAGATTTGATGTTAGAATGTTGGCTGGATTGGCATATTTTATCACAAATCAAACAAGCCAGTATGAGGTGTTTGGTTGATTGAGGCAACTTATCTTTGTATGGATAATCTAGTGGAATCGTTGTAGTGTTCAACTTTTTTTGGGGTTTAATATGGCTAATACTCTTAAGTGTACAATAACCATGATGTTTGGATTTAATCTACTCACTCCCATCACTATTATAAGGCCTAGATATTTTTGAAATGCATTTATATCTAGATGTATTTTAGTGTATAGGCTAACTCATTTGTCATTCTGGTTTTTATCTACTAATTAACAATGAAATCTCTGAAAGGTAATATAATAGTGAACTGAGGTAGTACTTACAATAACAATAACAATGAGAAAATTCCTTATATGACACTACTTGTAAAATATGATTCCTTATATGACACTCAAATTTTTTGCCTCTCCTAGATGACTTGTGTAAATTTTGTTCCTTATATGACACTTTAGTGCATTACTAGCTAAAAAAATGCCCGTATGTTGCCGCGTACCTTCCTCTTTATGCCCTCTGTCCTTTCATAGTTCTTGTCATATTAGTAGTTAAAAGTGTTAAACTACAATAACAACAAAAATTATGAAAAAGAGCTAGGATGGAGAAACTCTTGTACTCCTTTAGTTTCTATAACCAACATGTAGTTTTTCTTTTAGAAACTTTCTGATTATGTATGTGTTCTATATTTTTAATTACGATTATACACCTAGAGAAAGAAAAAGGAGGATGTTCGATATGTTTGATAGAAACTGACGCGGATGTTGTTCAGCATATTCACTTATCCCCGGGGTTGTACTTAGTTCCTTGGTACCAAATACCAGCATTGTAAGAGTAAGCTTGTTGCACCACTTATTGTATGAGTCATCCAATGAAATTTATTCGTGATTTTTTTTATGGCATAGTCAAACACTTCTTACGCAAATATGGATAAAACATGTCTAGTGATACCCGCTGTCCTGAATGTACACAATCACATACAAATACCTTCCCATGAAAATAGTTATCATCGACATGAACGGCAATGCGATGTATTCAACGCTGAGTCTTGGAGCAAAAGTCGCTAGACTCGGACATGAACGACAATAACCACCGATGCACCTAGTCCGTGCCTATTTCATACAAAAATAACTAATAAAACCACCACAAGAATTATAAAAAGGTTAGAATATTTAATATCAAGACATAAAGATTTGCGGCAACGTGCGGGAATATAGAAAGTATGACATAGTATCACTTTTAGGGGCGCACAGAATAAAAATAGATTCTTGTCACCGTCGATTCCGGAGATACGTTGTTGTGATGTAGTTCAATTTATAATATGATCATGACAAAAAGTGTTGAACCGATAGAGTATTAAATTATCATGTCCAACAAATAGTTACTCTCGACATATGAACGTGAATGCGATGACCCACGAAGCACCTAGTCCGCTCCCGGCTCCCATCTTTTTTCCTAGTAATGTGGCAAACATCTTTTCGAAAAAACAAAAATCATTTGAACCCTCTCTTTTGTTAATTTACCTCTGTTATTCTCTACATGGAAGAAAAAGAAAAAAACAGGACTACTGGAGAATGGCTTAGTTACTTAACCACAAAAGTTTAATTGGCGCCAAAATCAAAACGTACTGGTGGATCCCTAGATGACCTCTCGAGGATCACGTTCTTTCCTTGTCGGCCCACCTTCTTCTCATCATCTTAGTGGTCGCCGGGGAAGTCGTCTTGGTGGTCGTCGGGGAAGGCGAGCTACGTGTCTGAGCTGGGCTGCACGAACGACATACTGGAGGCGGACGTCGTTTTTTCTAGCGATCGAAACCAAGACCACCATCACCGATTGCAACTCAATACTCCAGCAACTCATACTCCAATAGACTGAGTTTGTTTTAATTGCTGGGATAAGCAAGCGTTTTGATAGGGGTGTGCTTGTTAGGAGGATTTTTTTGTTAGGTGTGCATGAGTTTGGGATGAGAAGGTTTTTTTTTTTTGGATAAGATGGTTGTTACTTTTATTTGGGTGTTCTTGTTAGCTAAATGCTCGCATGCTGCCATGAAATAACTGAAAAATGTATCGACACAATGATTGTCATTCAGAAGCATGTGTAGAGAATGACGACATATGGTTTCCATTCATATCTTTAGGATGGCAAAAAATCCTCCTAACAGAATAATCCCTTCAATAACTCAACTAACCCCTTAAAGGTGGAAAAAAAATCCTAACAGAGTACTCCCTTCAAACGCATGGCTCTAACTTCTCACCTAAATTAACTCACGGCGGTGTAGCTTTTTGTTGACACAAATCTCCCTCATCACGTGTAGTTTGTTACTCGCCTGGAGCTGTAGTCATGGGGACGAGGACACACGACGCCATCAATAACTACAAGAGCAACTATGCACATCAGCCAACATCGCCAACAGCGGTCCACACAGATGCATATGTGCATGCCCGCGTAGAGGTTACCAACAAAAAAACTTAGTACTCTCTTCACACCCATATTACTCTTCGCTAATACGGATGTATCTATTAGTAAAATGTGTCTAGATATAGCTATATTAGCGAAAAATATTATGAGTCAGAGGGAGTACTTGCATCCACGCCTATGTGCTACGTACTCTAGACATTCGATTAGATTGGGTTTGGCGAACCGATGCATCCACGACACCGGCAACTCGGCTAGCTACACGTGAATTACGCGTGATGTCCAGACGAAACGATATGCATGCAAAAAAAAAAAGACGAAACAATATCGAGGAAGACAGATACGCGGCAACAAGCAGTGACACGTGGTGCACGTACAAGGCGGGGGACGGTAGGCTTTGATCCCCGAGGGGAAGGTAGCATTTTCTTGGAACGAATCTTTTTTTTGACTTATTAGTGGTATTGGTGGGTAATTTGGTGTTTAGTCTAAGGGCAAAATCGGAAACTAAAAGTGTGACCACGGACACCGCTTTTGCTTTAATAGTAAAGATTTACCTTTAGTCTAGGAACCCATAGTATGCTTTTTCTTTTGCCCCCTTCAAGTACAAGTTCAATCCCTGGCTAGCGATCAGAGGTAGATGTTGGACGGCGCAGTCGCACCTCTACAATCTGGGCAGGAGAAGGTGGCCAACTCTGTCATCATGTTAACGATGCGAGCTATATGGCTTGAGCGCAACGCTCAGGTGTTCGACGCAACCGCGTCCTCAATCTCGCGCGTGCTAGACTCGATCATTGCGGAGTGGGAGATGTGGGTCACTTGTAGACGTGGGCACGCGCGAGGAATACCATAGCTTTTTATTCAGTTTCGCTCAATGTGGAGCGCGGTGATTTGGTCACCACGCAACTCTCGTAAAAAAATTCTCCCATCTTAATGCAATGACGCGCAGCCTGCGTGTTCTCGAAAAAATAGTATGTTTTTTTCATTGGTGATTTTAGTAGTTCATTTCCTCCCTTCCTTGGGCTGCCTATCCCATATATTAACCTGATTTTATATTTCAAGGGAAGCAAATTAATACACTACATCTGAAAATGCAAGAGACTAACTATTTTCCTAGCATGCAAAGAACATACCACATGCAAGCATTTTGTCTTTTCAACTTCAGTTGGTCTTTTCTTACTCTCTTTTTTGTTGCTTGATCATGTCCTCTTGCTGCTGGAAAAGATTAGCACCTTTATGCATAGAATTATCACTAATGACAAGTAAAAAGCAGATAATTAATTTGTATGCAAATTACATGAAGAAGTATATATCGTGTCTTACGCAGTCTTAAAGCTGAACATGTTTTATATCATAGTCCGTCTTCGCCTAGCCACGTCCGAACAATGCATGCCGATATATGTTCTTGTTCAACCTTTCTTATGCTTGTAGCCTTGCTGATTTCTTCAGACATTACATATGCACCAACTGTTACAAAACAAAGTTCAGCAATTTGACAACGCTTTTTTTGGCAATGCTACAAACACAGAATTAGAACACGTTGATGACACTGCTGATAGGGAGCTGTTAGAGTGGTACACCGTCTCTGAAAAGGGAATTAAAGGAAGTTAAAATGACACAATGTCAACACTCAGCGATAAAGATTAAAAAAATTCTAAAGCACAAGCAAGCATGTGAAGTAATCTTGGATGGACAAGTCACAAGACGATTACTTTGAGCTGCCGGGAGTTACGGTCGAGCTGGGCACGACTGGCCTGCAGAAGCTCCGACACGCCATCACCGGTGTCAGCCGCTTTGATGAAGTAATATTGGATGGACGAGACGATCTCTGAGAGGGTCAGGCGGCGTACCACCATCCGCATTTCCGTCGCAATGAACCAGCTCCCCGATCTGTTTCCCACCTCATCCTTTATTGATCGCCCTCCCATCTGCTGGAATGCACATCTGCAACAACCACAATCGGGTTGGCAGGCCAGACCGCCAGAGACGAACGGAGGCGATCTGGGCTCTTGTCCGACGGTGGAGTCCCTGGGCGTGGGTCTGGCGGCTACCGGATGTCGCGGAATGGAGTGGTGAGAGGAAGTAGCAGAACGCGGCGGTGGTGCAAGAGACGGGGCACGCGGTGGGAGAACCGGCGTCACCGCGAAACCCTAGCAGTCCGCTCTCGCTCCGCACGAGAGAGATGAGGGGAAATTGGCTCCGGGATTCTGGGCAGGCTAAAAAAATCACTGATTTCGGTGGCCCACTTGTTCGGCACGAGATTTCGTTCGAGAGGGCTCCGGGATTCATATCGTTTACCTAGAATGAATCGTTATTTTACTTATAAGTGGCAGTGGTGGGTAATTTTGTGTCTTATCTGAGGGCAAAATCGGAAACTAAAAGTGTGACACCGGACACCGCTTTTCGCTTTAATAGTAAATATATGACTTATAAAGATGCTATTACCCCTAGTGCAATACATTTTTCATACTATAAATATGTGTGTATATACGTAAACGCGTACACCATGTATAGTATGTAAAATTCGAGGGCGTGTTAGTGCATAGCTAGAGCATGCAGACCCCGCTCTCGATTGGCGGCGTGCATGCAGGTTTGCCTCAGCTAGCAAGGCATTCGCAATCGATGCATGGAGGCTTGTTTGAGTTAGCTAGTTTTGCGGTGCATGCAAGCTTGCTTTAGCTAGCTAGGAATTGGTGATCGATCGATGCATGCATTGCACACTTGTTTGAGCTAGCAAAGCGCGCGTGCGGGTGGGCATAAGAGGAGTGAAAAGGATTCCTAAATATGTGTGTATCCATCGCATAATCTTGGTTGATGCTTAACTGCAAAGGAGTACTAGCTCCTACAGTACGTCTCACCGTGTGTGCTCGTCTGTTAGCGGCGTGCACGGGTCTGATCCATGGACGCTTTCTCTCCATCTCTTTCCTGTTGTGGCTGGAACGGAAACTGCGTTTGCGTGTGGAGCGAAAGATGGCCACAGCTCGCCCTTGTAAATGCAAAAGAGAAGGAGCAAGAGAAGAGCGCCCTGGCGAGGACGAGGCAACGCGTGCGTGCATGGGCGGATGCGTACACGCTCGGACGACGATGCACGAGGTCGTTTCTAGCTATGTATCGTGAAAAAATATTTTTCGCTGATATGCATGCATCACACCGCGTAAAGAAAGCAAGGATAATAAAAGTATTTTTTTACTTTTGTCACATATTGCATTAAGGGCAATAGCGTCTTTTTACGTCATATAATGCACTAGTGTGTCATATAAGGCAAAAAATTTACACCGAGTGTCATATAAGGAAGGAAAAAGTTTTGAGTGTCACTAGTAGAAAACCGGCCTAATATTCCTGGGCATTAGTCCCGGTTGCTGTCTGAACCGGGACTGATGCCCAGGGCCCCACCGCTTTTTCGGCCGCCAGACCGCAGACCTCATTAGTCCCGGTTCGTTTTAAACCTATAGTCCCGGTTCGTAATATGAACCGGGACTAATGACTCTGGGGTCGAATCCGACCGTTGTCAGACTCATTAGTCCCGGATGGTAACACCAACCGGGACTAAAGAGTGAGCCTTTAGTCCCGGTTGGTATTACAAACCGGGACTAATGACTTCCCTGTATAAAGCAGCTCCTTCTTCCTCCCCGAGCCAGGCACTCCCACTCTCCACTCTCAGTGTTCTTCATGCAACTCGAGTTCATCCTCTTTGATCACCATTTTTTGTCACAAATTGATGTCCCCACTTCAATCTAAGTGGACTAAAAGGTGAGGAATTTTGTGCTTTTGTCTTTCATTGGTAATTTAGCTCATTTATTGCTCTAGAAGTAGAGAGATTTGTGATTTTTTTATGGGAGCAATTATTAGATGTTTATTTGATTTTATTTATGTTAGATTTTATTAGATTTTATAGATAGAGGTAAAAATAGAAATGCTATATAGATAGACATAGCTATTAGATTTTATTTATGTTAGATTTTATTAGATGTTTATTTGATTTTATTTATGTTAGATTTTATTAGAAATAGAAATGCTATTAGAAATAGAAATATTAGAATTAAAAATAAAAATAGAAGTAGACATAGCTAACATAGAAATAGAAATAGAGATAGAGATAGAAAAATAGAAATACCGATAGAAATAGAGATAGAAATACCGATAGAGGTAAAAATAGAAATGCTATATAGATTTTATTTATGTTAGATTTTATTAGAAATAGAAATGCTATTACAAATAGAAATGTTAGAATTAAAAATAAAAATAGAAGTAGACATAAATAAAATAGAAATAGAGATAGAGATAGAAAAATAGAAATACCGATAGAAATAGAGATAGAAATAGAGATAGAAATACCGATAGAGGTAAAAATAGAAATGCTATATAGGTTTTATTTATGTTAGATTTTATTAGAAATAGAAATGCTATTAGAAATAGAAATGTTAGAATTAAAAATAAAAATAGAAGTAGACATAGCTAACATAGAAATAGAAATAGAGATAGAGATAGAACAATAGAAATACCGATAGAAATAGAGATAGAAATACCGATAGAAGTACCCACCAGCCGGAACTAAAGTTTTGTTAACTTATTCTTACTTATCAAACTAAAATTAGAGATAGAAATAGAAATTGTATATTTGATTTGCGTTTGATATGTACTTATATAATGCAGATGAGCCGAGCATGGATGTACGCCGATCGACGCTCTGGAGATTTCATTAAAGGCGTGCATTCTTTTCTCAAGGTGGCTGAGGCAACCAAGCGGAATGGTTTTATGTGTTGTCCATGCGGAGGTTGTCGAAATGAGAAGGATTACCCCTCCACAAAGACCCTTCACATCCACCTGTTCCGGTTCGGTTTCATGTCCGGCTATAATTGTTGGACTAAGCATGGGGAGAGAGGGGTTATGATGGAAGACAACGATGAAGAAGAGAATGATGACAACTATCCTGAGTTCCCTGAAACCACCGATACCGCAATGGAAGATAATGAAGAAGAAGAAGGTGAAGAACGGGCATCAGATATGCCCGCTGATGATCTTGGTCAGGTCATTGTTGATGCACAGATTGACTGTGAAAGTGAAAAGGAGAGGGAGAAGTTGGAACGCATGTTAGATGATCACAAAAAGGATTTGTATCCAAATTGCGAAGATGGCCAGAAAAAGCTAGGAAGCACGCTGGAATTGCTGCAATGGAAAGCAGAGAGTGGTTTATCTGACAAGGGATTTGAGAAGTTGCTGAAAATTATGAAGAAGATGCTTCCAAAGGAGAACGAATTGCCCGCCAGTACGTATGAAGCAAAGAAGATTGTCTGCCCTCTAGGATTGGAGGTGCAGAAGATACATGCATGCATTAATGACTGTATTCTCTACCGTGGTGAGTATGAGAATTTGAATGCATGCCCGGTGTGCAGTGCATTTCGGTATAAGATCAGGCGAGATGACCCTGGTGATGTTGAGGGCGAGCGCCCCAGGAAGAGGATTCCTGCCAAGGTGATGTGGTATGCACCTATAATACCACGGTTGAAACGTTTGTTCAGAAATAAAGAGCATGCCAAGTTGTTGAGGTGGCACAAAGAAGACCGTAAGAGTGACGAGATGTTGAGACACCCCGCTGATGGGTCGCAGTGGAGAAAAATCGACAGAGATTTTCCGGAGTTTACGGAAGACGCACGCAACCTGAGGTTTGGTCTAAGTACAGATGGCATGAATCCTTTTGGGGAGCAGAGCTGCAGTCATAGCACCTGGCCCGTGACTCTATGTATATATAACCTTCCTCCCTGGTTATGCATGAAGCGAAAGTTTATTATGATGCCAGTGCTTATCCAAGGCCCGAAGCAACCCGGCAATGACATTGATGTGTATCTAAGGCCATTAGTTGATGAACTTTTACAGCTGTGGCAGACTGAAGGTGTTCGTGTGTGGGATGAGTACAAACAAGAGGAATTTGATCTACGAGCGTTGCTGTTCGTGACCATCAATGATTGGCCTGCTCTTAGTAACCTTTCAGGACAGACAAACAAGGGATACAATGCATGCACGCACTGTTTAGGTGAGATCGATAGTATATATTTGGATAAAAGTAAGAAGGTGGTGTATCTCGGGCATCGTCGATTTCTTTCGCCCAAACATCAATTGAAGAAAAAAGGCAAGCATTTCAAGGGCGAGGCAGAAGTCCGAGGCAAGCCTAAACGCCATACTGGTGATGATATATTTGATATGGTCAAAGATTTAGAAGTAATCTTTGGAAAGGGTCCTGGCAGTCTGTCTGTTCCGAATGACGCTAGCGGACATGCACCCATGTGGAAGAAGAAATCTATATTTTGGGAGCTTGAGTATTGGAAATTCCTAGAGGTCCGCTCTGCAATCGACGTGATGCACGTGACGAAGAATGTTTGCGTGAACCTACTAGGATTCTTGGGCTTGTATGGGAAGACAAAAGATACACCAGAAGCACGGGAGGACCAGCACCGTATGAAAAGAAGAGACGGCATGCATCCGGAGGATTCTAAGGGTCCTGCGAGCTACGCTCTTACCAAAGAAGAGAAGGAAATCTTTTTTGAATGCCTGAGCAGTATCAAGGTCCCATCTGGATTCTCGTCAAATATAAAGGGAATAATAAATATAGCCGAGAAAAAATTCCAAAACCTAAAGTCTCATGACTGCCACGTGCTTATGACGCAGTTGCTTCCGGTTGCACTGAGGGGGATTCTACCGGAAAATGTTCGAGTACCGATTGTGAAGCTATGTGCATTCCTCAATGCAATTTCGCAGAAGGTAATCAATCCAGAAGATCTACAACGGTTACAGAATGATGTGGCTCAATGTCTTGTCAGCTTCGAGTTGGTGTTCCCACCGTCCTTCTTCAATATTATGACGCATCTCTTAGTTCACCTAGTCGAAGAGATTACCATTCTCGGTCCAGTATTTCTGCACAATATGTTCCCCTTTGAGAGGTTCATGGGAGTCTTAAAGAAATACGTGCATAACCGTGCTAGGCCAGAAGGAAGCATCTCCAAGGGCTATCTAACAGAGGAGGTCATTGAGTTTTGTGTTAACTTTGTTCCTGACCTGAACCCGATTGGTCTTCCTCAATTGCGGCATGAGGGGAGACTAAGTGGAAAAGGCACGCTAGGAATGAAATCAGCATACTGTATGGACGGACATTCTTTGAGTGAAGCACACTACACAGTTCTACGAAATTCCACGTTGGTGGAGCCGTATATGGAGCGACACAAGAATATTGTACGCTCGGAAAACCCTGGGCAATCAAACTCCTGGATTACAAAGTTGCACATGGCGACTTTTGGTGGTTGGTTGCAAACACTTCTCATAAATGATGCCACTATTGGATATGAGCTATCCATGTTGGCCAAGAAACCATCTTCAACTATATTGACTTTCCAGGGTTACGAGATAAATGGGAATATATTTTACACGGTCGCCCAAGATAAAAAGAGCACCAATCAAAACAGTGGTGTCCGCTTTGATGCATTACATGACAATGGGACAAAGGACACATATTATGGTTACATTGAAGAGA